>JBBPBX010081573.1:0-15926 GCA_038048925.1 Garcialebias charrua | reverse complement strand
AGCTCATCGCCATCTTCCACTGCACCGAAAGCTGAATCCAGCAGCTCAATATAGGCTGATGGGGATGCAGTAGAGCCTAATGGTTTTACCACATTGGATGCAGGTGGAACAAGGCTGTCAAAATTTTTCTCGAGCATTGCAAAACAGGCAGATCTGGATCCTGAAGCATGAGCTCAACACTGTTGCGCCATGTGTCAAATTCAATCTCATGACTCGGACAAGGTAATTTGCCTGAAAACTGCCTAAGACGGAAAGAGGCACTCACCTGTGAGACTGGAGCTTCATTTCGCACTATGTGCTCTACGATAACTTTCTGCACCTCAGGATGAGTGACAATGTTCTGTGTTAGGTTAGAGGCTAAATTGGGTCGAGGTCGGTTGTCTGAGTCAGAGTCAGAATTTTTCAGAGTAGTTTTAGACTGCTCTGCATTTCCATTGAAGGAAATTCGGTCATTTTGTGTCTCGAGAGTGAAATTTTCATTTTTCACTGTCTCAAAACTGCCTGTTACTGCTTCAGAGCAATTTGACAAATGCTCACGCAGTACAGCTTCAAAACATTCTCCACCTAATTTAGCAATTTCTTGCAGTTCACCGATAAAACGGTGGGTGGCTCTAAATGTAACATGAGACACATACTCACCGGACAGGGCTCTGATCTGGTGAGAAACTTCACTGGAGCTGTCAAATGTGTAAGGGAGTAAAGGTTCAAGTGCTGTTAAAGCAGTTTTACTCTCAAACTCTACAATGACATTTCTATGATAAGAAGACTGGGGGTCATCTATTCTCAAAATTCTCATGATTTTTCCATACCTGTTAAGGAAATCTGACACATTTTCATCAACTTCTGTGTCAGTAATACCACTAACAATAACGGCATTTGGAACTTTAACGTTTTCTTTATCAATTATATCCATTTTGCTGAACTTGGCTTTTTTTTCTCTATTAATCTAATTTTCTAATTTCAATTTTCTATTTTTCTACTGTGGATCTGAGTTAAAAATGAAGTTTAAGCTTCTATTTTATTTTATCTTATTTATTTGCTCCTGGCTGGCTCGCCAATTTTTCTGTAACACCTATGACACGCTATTAATCTTGGCTAGTTTGCCAATTATCTAAACAACGCTCATGGCGTGTTTACAGTCTAGTTAGGTTAAGGGCTAGTTACCAGGTTCGACTTCTGGAGCAAAAAAAGAAAGAAGTAAAATAGTAAACCTTAAATTATTGACTCAGACCACAATGTGAAAGTTGAACTGCCAGCTTATCATTTAATAAAAACACAAATGAATAAACAACAACAATACACACAATCACATATAATTACACTCAAAACGATATAAATAAATCCCTTGTTCCCTTTTTGGTAATTTATTAACCTCTTCTTAGAAGTTCAATAAACACTAAATGGTAATTAAGGGTTGCTATTTATTTTATATCTAATTTGTATTCTAGTTTATTTCAATTTAGTACTGCAATTTATTTAATTTACAGCTAATTAATCTTTTAAACCTAATTTAAAAGATTAGTGCTCCTTTAAGAATTTAAGCTATTTAGTTTTCTAAATTAACTACTTCTCAAAATAAATCTTATCTATTTTTAAATTCAAAAACCCAACAACAATTTACAGTTCACAACTTAATAAATATTAATTGGGATTTAAGAAAAAAAATGTAAAAAGAACCACAGAAATTCAGTAAACTGAATAATGTGTAATCAATTCGACCTTTTCCCTTCTCTCATGAAGAGTTCTACAGGTTGAAAATCAGTTCTGAGTCCACTGCTCTTTTTTTAGAGAGGCGGGAACAATTTGGATCATACCACTTTTCTTTGGGTAAGATGAAGTGTTCCAGCAGGAGGCGGAGCTTCTGCTGGGCGGTCCTTAATTCCTGGGGTACTGACTCGCCATCTGAATTCAGTCTGGACACAGCTGCTGACAGGGAACTTCCGGTCCAGCTCCTGACTCAGCAGAACCGTTGAAACACCCTCAGCAAGGCTTTCCAGAAGGTTCTAGAAGCTTTCTCAGAAAACTGGAAAGAAACTTTCCAGCACACACACAAAAAGAAAAGCCAAAAAAAAAAAAAGAAAGCCTGGCACAGCCAGGGAGAAACACAAAAGTCTGTTTTAGCTTTCTAAAATTACAATAGTCACTCGGCTTTGCTGACACATCTCAAACCATTTTTTTAGGCATAAAACGACATAAATTGTGTTTCTTATCTTTCTCCTTCGGTGAGACAAAAATATATAACATATAAATTATTTTTCCAGAAAATAAAATTCCTGAACGCAGTCAGGTCGAGGAAAAAAGTGCAGAAACCACTCTTTACGTCTAAAGAGATTTCTCAGGCGACAGGCACCTTTCTGATCAACGTTTCTCTAACTTTCTCCTCTCTTCTTCTCTTTCTTTTACAACAAAGCGTTCCGCTTCATTGCTTTTCAGTCTCTGACTTTTCCGCTTCAGGGGCCTCATGTATCAAAAACCTGCGTGGATTTCCTACTGAAAAGTGACGTACGGTGAAATCCAGAAAAGTGTGCATGCACAAAAAAATCCAGATTAATCAAACTGTGCGTACACCGGTATCCACGCACATTCCTTTTGTACATCACAATCAACGTGGAACTGAGCGCACGTGAGACACCTCCCCTGACACGCCTTCATTTACATATGTTAAACAGATGCAAATTACTTCCTGCATGTGTGAAGGACATGTTTGTTTGATCCCTGCGCGATCAGAAATGATTTCTAGATTCAGGAAAATAATGAATTTAATATAATATGAGTGAGGACAAACATCCGAAGTAAGAATAGTAATAAAATGTGTTCATCACGCAAAGAACGAGTGATTGTGTGCCGGTATTTGTGTGCGCGCACGCTGCTGTCAGGTGCGCACCGGCTCATTCATTCATTCTGAGTGAAAATATTAACTTTGCGCACGAGTTAATTACCATAATTACTGTAAACACAGAGGAACTTACTTGGATGTTTGCTAGAACATAGATCTTTGTTTATTTAATAGATGATATGAAGAAACGAGTCTGTGCGTCTCAGTGGAGAGTTTTCATGACATCACGTGATGTTGGAGTCTCCAAACGCTGCGCGCGCCGCAGCCTTGTGCGCAGTCTGTCTGTGAAGCTTGTACTCCTACAAGTTATGAATGGTGTACTTTCACGTGTCATTTTGGAGACATCTACAATAAACACAGATAATGAAACACCTCCACTGCCGTGTAACAGCGAGGGTGCACGCGCGCTCAAAGCGCGACCATAACTCAGCCTTTGGGATCATATGGATGAGACATTCCATTGGACATGAATCGGCTTTGTGTGGACTGGACAGCACAGTCCCGATCGGTCTCCCAGCTCCCTCTGGAAAGCTCCTGTGGAACAGGTTGATCGCTGCTTCTGCATGTGCACGCGTATGCAGGGCTCCTTGCGCCCCAGCAGTGCCAAACTGAAAAATGATTATTTCTGAAAACGGCTGATACGCCATATCCTAGATCAGAAAATTATATCTGTTTATAAATAAATGCTCTGCGTGTTACACTATTTATTACATCCTCTAATAATAATAATAATAATAATGATAATAATAATGAATTCAATTTATAACGCACTTTTCATTAATGAAATTCTCAAAGTGCTACAAGGTGCAACAGAATTAAATGTCAATAAAACAAATAATAAAACAATTAAAATCAACAACAGTATCAACTAAGATCAAAAGTAGAATCATGAGGAGGCAGAGTGCTCGGTTAAAAAGAAAGGTCTTCAAGCCGCTCTTAAAGTCAACCACAGACTGTGGGGCTTCAGTTTCTCTGAATCACCTGTAAGTGTCGCCAAAGGAACAATAACCACAGAAACGTGCGTACGCCAGCAGGGGAGCTTGCGTGGAAATGTACTTGGATGCGCAGATATTCACGTTCAGTTCAGTTTTCATACATACGGGGTTTTGCGTGGAAAGTGACGTGCGCACGGTTTTTGTGCGTGCGCACGGTTGATACATGAGGCCCCTGGTCCCCTGTATTTATACACTCTGCTGCACATGCGCAGATGGAACCAAACCCAACGGCTGTGGGACCAGTCATGTGAGCTGCACATGCGCAGAGGAAAACAAAACTTAACGGCTGCTGGACCAGTCACGTGAGCTGCACATGCAGGCAACCTTTCAAAATAAAAGTCTTCTGCTTACATTAATACTGTGACCAAAATAACCTCTTTGTGTACAGATTTCAACACAATAAAAGATAATTACACCAAATATTACCTTTAAAATACCTGTAATCATTATCTTTCATGGTTTCAACCATTTTAGACCTATTTCCTATTTATTTCTCTATTTATTTATTTATTTCCTATTAATCTGTTTAATAGCCAAATAAATAAAATGGATACAACAATAAAGGTTATTTTAGCCTGGGTTACATATACATAACTGATAAAATATTAGAGTCTACCAAATCATGGAACTTCAATAACTTCAGTTGATAATATAATGTACTGGATGGATGACAGTAATGTTTTCTAGTGATAATTCTTACAGCTCTTTTCTGTAATACAAAAATAGGCTTTGTGATTGTTTTACACGCATTCCCCCAAACATCAATACAATAGATTAAGTGTGGAACAATGATTGTGTTATACAACAAATACAGAGCTTTATCATTCAATAGGTCTCTGACTTTGTACAGTACTGCAATCGATTTAGCTATTTTTATTCTTACAGAATTTATGTGTTGTTTCCATGTCAGTTTGTCATCAATGATAACACCCAAAAACTTCACCTCACTCACTCTACAAATCTCAACACCCTCAATTTTGAGTGGAACATCAACAGTTTTCTTTTTATTACTGAATATCATGTAATTAGTTTTTTCTAGATTTAATGATAATTTATTTATTTTAAACCAAGTTTGTATCTTGACAAATTCTGTCTTTATCAATTCCAACATTTGTTCTATATCTTCACCTAAACAGAAAAATGTGGTATCATCAGCAAAAAGTACACATTTAAGGAGTCCTGACACATTTACCAAGTCATTCACATATAAAATAAATAGCTTTGGTCCAAGTACAGAGCCTTGGGGAACTCCACATGTGATATTACAGAGGTCAGATCTTACATCATTTATTTGTACAAATTGTTTCCTATCTTTCAAGTAGCTAGATACCCACTGTAATGCTGGTCCTCTAATACCATATTTGTTCAGTTTTTCAAGGAGAATGGTGTGATCAATAGTATCGAATGCTTTTTTAAATCAACAAAAATACTGATACAATATTGTTTTTGATCGACAGCAGTAGTTATTTGTTCCATTAATTCCATGAGAGCCATTGATGTAGAGTTTTTTGCTCTAAACCCATACTGACTGTTGCTTAGAATATTTTGTTTATCTATAAATTGATCTAGTCTGTTTACAAATAGTTTTTCAAGAATTTTTGAAAACTGTGGTAACAAGGATATAGGTCTATAATTGTTGAACACACATTTATCACCATTTTTAAAAAGAGGAACTACCTTAGCTACTTTCATATTATCTGGAACTGTTGAAAATGATAAATTACATATATATGTAAACGGCTCAATAACTCATTATGTCCTTTACAAACATCATATCCATGTCCACCCAGTCTTTTGATCTCTTGTCTGTAAGATTTTTTACTACATTCATTATTTCCTCTTTGTTAGTTCCATTTAGAAAAATACTATTTGCACAACCTGTAATTGAATGGATCACATTATTATCTACTTTTGGTATTTTAGCTGCAAGGCTTGATCCAACATTCACAAAATATTGATTAAATCCATTTACAATTTCATTTTCATCATGAATTTCATCGTTGTCTTTTACAAAATATTTTGAAATACCAGTTTTTGTTTTATGATTCTTCAGGACACTATTCATTACTCGCCATGTTGCTTTCATATCACCATTACTTTTATCTAATAATTTACTATAATCAGAGTCAGAGTCAGAGAGTCAGAGAGTCTTTATTGTCATTTGCACCGCATGTGGTACATGTGATGAAAACGAGATTATGTACACGGGGTCCCAGTTACATCCAACAACAAATGCAAGAGAAAAACAGTAATAACATCTAGAATTAACTAAGAAAAACATCAACTAGTAATACACTAAGCCCTAATATAGTGGAAAAACATCATTATAAACAGCAGCACGAACATGAGTCTGTATGAGCAGATGGTCACAGATGAACACAGCAACAAGAAAAACAGATCAGCATCAGCATGATGTGATATTTTGCAGTGTTTATTTTTATTTTATTTTTATTTATTCATTCATGAGTCTAACAGCCTCAGGGTAGAAGCTGTTCCTCAGTCTAGTGGTTCTACATTTGATGCTCCTCAACCTCCGTCCTGAGGGGAGTGGGGCAAAGAGTGAGTGTGCTGGGTGAGTGAGGTCTTTCATGATGCAGGTGGCTCTTTTCCTGCATCTGGAGGTGTAAATGTCTGTGATGGTGGGGAGACTGACTCCAACAGACTTCTGTGCAGCCTTCACCACTCTCTGTAGAGCTTTCCTCTCTGCAACTGTGCAGCCTCCATGCCACACGTTGATGCTGGAGCACAGGACGCTTTCCACTGCACACCTGTAGAACGAGGTGAGAACTGGGCTGCTCAGACCAGCACGTCTCAGTCGTTTGTAATAATAATATAATAATAATATAATAATATTCTTTCTTATGTTTCCTTATAATCCCTACTAATTTATTTTTATACTTTTTCTATTTTTCTTCAGCGCTCTGACCGCAATTTCAAGAAACATGAATACAAATAATTCTTTTATTACAAGCATTTCCCAACCCTTTTGTCATCCATGGTTGATCAACCGTATTTCTCTTTGTGTAATTTGTTTGCACACAATTCTTTTCATACAGAGCTTCCAAGATATTCATAAACTCATCATATGCTATGTTCGCATCATCAACATACACTTCATTCCAATCTTGTTTATCTAGATCCTCTTTTAATTTTTCCAAAACTTTTTTTTACGTGTTTATGATCTTTTTCTTTGTTGTAACTGCTTTTGTGATGCTTTGATCATTTTTATAGATTGTGAAAACTGGTAAATGATCACTTAAGTCGGTCGTTAAGATACCACCTATCACGTCCCCATTTGTTATATTTGTGAAAATATTATCAATTATTGTGGCACTATGAGTTGTAATTCTTGTTGGCTTTGATATCAATGGATACATATTTAAACTGTACATTGAGTTTATAAATGTGCTTATGTTATTTGAATCTGTTTTATTTCCCATATCAATGTTAAAGTCTCCACACAAAAAAACATTTTTATTAAAACTCTTCTCCATTAGCTCCAAGATTTTATCCGTGAATATTTCTATATTTGCTCCTGGTGATCTATATACACAACTTATTATTATGTTTTTATCGTTTTTGTTTATTATTTCTATTGTTATCATTTCCATAATATTATCAACTATTATTGACATTTCACTATTTAATTTACATTTTATTTCATTATTGACAAATAGAGCGACTCCACCACCTCTTTTATTATTTCTGTTCATATGATATAATTCATACCCCTCGATGTGAATATTACTTGTGTTATCATCATTGAGCCATGTCTCTGACAGCGCTATTATCGTAAAAGTTCTATTTAACTGTTTTAAGTAATCTGTTATTTTGGATATGTTTGCATTTATACTTCTGCTATTAAAGTGAATAATAGAGAGAACTCCATTTGATATATTGATGTCATTAAACTGCTCTTCATTATAATATTCGCTATCTTTTATTACAGGAAAAATTGCATCAATCACATTTTCAACATTATATATTTTAGGTTCTGAGTCTTCGTATGTTGTCATGTTCTAATGTATTTGTTCATTTCACTGTATATTTTATCCATTTTGAGTGTGAGTTGTTTCATTGATTTGTAATTTTTCATCTCCTGAGTTCATCCAGATCCTTCAGCTCTTTTATCATTTTAGGCTGAGACCCTTCCTTTGTTTTGATAAAGATGTATCCATTTCTTGTCCATGTTGATGCTATTTTGTTCTGTTTTTTTAACAACCTTGCTTCATGTGCAATTTTTCCATTTTTTTTGGTTAGATGTTCATTTGTGTAAACGTTTGATCCCTGCAGATTTTTTTTTGTTTTGCATAACATAGTTTTTTAACTTCCTGCTAATGAACTTGATGACTACTGACGGTTTGAATCTTGGTGATTTACTGGGCAGGGTGTGACAGAACGAAATGTCCCCATAGCGTATGTCAATGTTCGCGTCCTATAAAAAAGTAACTACATGCTCCTCCAGAGTCTGTAGTTCTTCCTGAGATGCATTCTCATTTGGGTCATTGTTAGTAGGAGCTCCTTTATACGTCAGACACTTACTAACATCAAGTCCTGAGATCACCAAGTTGTCTTGCTTTGTGTATTGTTCTAAGTCATCTATTTTTTTTGTTCCAGATCAGCAATTTTATTGTCTTTGCTAATTATCAGTTCTTTCAGTTGTCTTATTTCATTAACCAGACCGGCCTGGGAATCCAGTTTTGCTGATAATTTTGTTATTTGTTCACCCATAAAGTTTGGTGAATCTTTAAAGTCTTGCATTTCTGCTGAGTTGTTTCCCTTCGACTCTAGTGCTTTTTGTCCACTTCTTCTCGTCATACTTACAGAGTTAGTAGTCTAGTGGTAGCATATTCGAAAAGAAGAAAAAAGGTAGGAATAAAAGAATATACTGTAATGTCTTAAACCCAGTTCAGTTCAGTTCAATGAATTTCTTCTTTTATTGCAACATTCAAAACTAAATATTGTTTGTTGGGGGCAAGACAAAATTCTGGAGGAGGGTTTTCCTTCGAAAAAAAGTCACTTCTCACTTTATTACCAGATCTCCAATGGTCAATAAGCCCCCTCCGCCTCCTTTGGCATCGGAGAGTTTTTCCGTCAGTTCAGTGGGAGGCGGGGAGACATGTCCTCTGAGGCCATCTGAAGTTGGACGAATTGGTTTGCTGCAACAAGGACCATTTGAGTCATCATGTTACGAGTCCACCACCGCTTCCCAGCCAGCAGGATACAACATGTCAGAAAGGAAATTATAATTAGCACTAAGATTGTACTAATTCCTATCTTTAATATCAAAAATAACCCTTCACCTGATTTTGTGGGGAAGAGGGGACAAACTACGAGACAGCCTGATTTTACGATCTAAGCCTGCGGCATCCTCCAACACTGTGAGCAAGAAGCAGCGTTTCAATAGCACATCTGCACCACATTCCAGGGCAGATTCACACCACAGCAAAATACGTCAAAGGAAATACTGTACTTCACTTTGTTTTGTTTCACTTAACATTTGAGCACATTGCTAACTTATGGCAACAGGTTTGCAGAGCATGCAGTTCATTTCATCAGTGTCAACCTAAAGCATCAGTTGCTAAGACTTACCAGAAAACCCTTTATCAAAAAGTACGCACATACAATTTACATTTATGCAACTTTTTGAGAAGCAAAATCACTTTTAAGAATAAGACCATCAGATAAGTGATACAGCTCATCATGCAGTTCAATATTCAAAGGAAATCATACCAACACCGGACTGCTCGTGTAAAAATCCTGGACATTTTACTACCTAGCATAAATGCATTGCAGCATGTTAACACAGGTAAGCATTTCTTTGCATGTATGTAGGTCATATCAACGGACAAAATATAACACTCGTTTCCTTAGGTTTCGCTTACCTGTGTTATTGCAGCAGAAGCTAAGGTGCAAGGTCTGGGATGACACTGCAAAGATCAGATATATCGTACTGTTTGCCATCAGTGAACAATGCAGTCAAATATCGTTCTGATATTCATGTACAGCCTATCGACATTTAGCCCCGTCAGGAAAAAAACTTCTACAACCAGCATGCCACAGGCTTATATGGGTCAAGTATAGAGCAAAAAAACCTAAGCATGCTACACTGGCATTAAACACGATGACTTTTCCGATCAATACGTATATTGCATGAAATAGCTTATTTTTTTAACATGAGCTAACAATGGCAATCGGAGCAGATATTGGGAACGCAGACAACCAGATCCCTAAAACAATTCTACCAGCAGTGAAACAAGACATTCAAAACCCCGAAGTTCAGTAAACCAGCCCTGAAATGCTACCAACACAAACGAATGCAATGCGACAAATCTCAGAAACGTGGTACAAGAATTCATGTCTCAAATATGCCTCTCCTTAGAACATATTCATACTTACCTAAAAGAAAAAATGGAGGGGGGGGGTGCAATTTTCTGACAAAATACTACAATTTTGCAGTTTATAAGCATCACACGACGTGTACTTTTCAGTTTTGTACTTACATTACAGGAGGGCTCAACTGATGGATGAAGAGGCTGCTTAGCCACCCCCGGCCCTACGAAATCTACGTTTTCGAATGGGATAGACACTAACAGAATGGGCACAGCAACAACGACTTTTGCAATGTTTTTATACGTAAAAAAACATCATAAATAAAAATTGTACACAAATTGGACAGGGGCAAGTGTTTCAAATACATTTTTCGTTTATCGAACAGTGGCAATTTACCTGACTGCCCTGGAAAAAGAACAGCACAAAAAATGTAGAGAGCACTAAAATATGCAACAGTTCTTGAAACCACATTTTCTGAGGTACAAGTTCAAAAATACCGGCTTACCACTTTTTCTAAACTTGCCTGTGGAGGAGGAAGTGACTATCAATGCAAAGAAAATACAGTGCATACTAGCTCGACAATGTCTGCAAACCAGGCGAAAAGCACAGAGCCACAGCAACAGTTAATGCGTGATACGGTACAGATACCTCAAATGTCTACTGCTACAATCAGCAATGTCAGAGAAAACAGGAAGTGTCAACGAAAACCGTCTATCAGCGAGGACATTTGAACCGTTCTGGATCACCGCAAGCACATATTTCTAAGAGCCTTATAGTTATAAACAGTTGGAGAGAGACAGGACAGCACAACTTCTGTCAACTTTTTAGGACAATTCAACCCACACAACCTACTTTTCAAACTCCTCCCCAAAAGGTGTAAAAAAAAAACAACATTGATTTGAACTCGTTTGGATTGGACCACCCCAACTTACCAACACAGGAGGTTTCAGTTTGTTTTATTGCAAAAACACAACAGGCAATAGCATTTTTAAAACTGAGATGATTTACATTGTAATGTCTACAGTTTATTAAACATGAGTTCTAACCACATTTAATGTAGATACAGGGCTGGAATGACCATATGTATAATTACCTCACTAAAAACATAGCATTTACAAGAAAAGAAAAAAACAAACAAAAAAACCAACAGAAGAAATAAATCAGAGAGGACGTGTTCGCCGGGTAATCTGCCATCTATGTGAAACACTTTCAAACCAAGGAAATTTAAGATCTTCATCAAGGCGTCAGCATCCAAACATTTAACAAAGGATTTTGTTTCGACAATGTAGCATTTACTTTATGTCCACTTCACATTACTGGCCCTGTGCAGAGGAAATACATAGAAGATACATTGTATGTTAACAGCAGAAACAGTGGACTCAGCTTCCCAAAATAAAAAGCTAAAAAAAAAGGGGGGAAAGAGTAGTTAAGTTTTTGAGGGTGTGGGTGTCACTGGATCCCTGTAAAACCCTGGGGAAGGAAGGTTATGACACAAAAATGGTGGTTTAAGTGAATATAACAAGCAGATTCTTAATGGGGGTGTACCTGAGGGGCTTGTGGCGCTCCACCCATGGCCTGAGGGTTAGCTGTGCCGTAGTAAGCAGCCTGCTGCCGGTAGTACTCGGCCCAGGCGGCGCTGTAGTCCGGCTGGCCTCCAGGCTGTGCGGCTGGTGCTGCAGCAGCTGGTGCAGGCTGAGGCGCAGCCTGGCCTGCAGAGTCAAAACACGCCGAAAACAAATAGTTGGTAAAGCCAACAAGTTCAAAACAATCGATACAACTGAGAAATAAAAAGGTATGTAGCTTCTAAACTAGGACTGCATCATTATTGGAACTAACAAACCCTAATGGTGTGATCACACCGAACAGCGTTTCAACTTCCAAAAAGCTCGTCACGCACGCAAGTGGACGCACTTGGTGTCCAGACCTGAACGCGAAACTGCTGCTGGGTGTGTGGGAGGAGCTTACCGGTATACCGAGTCCTCACTGCACTCCGCCAGGCGAGGAGCTTTTTATTTCTGTCTCTGTGGAGCAGACTTGACTGGTCGTGAAGGACTTGTCGCGAACACACAGCTACAATGAGTTTCTCTTCCATAGTCCATGACTCCGCGGGTTTTTTCTGTGTCCCACAAACAATACGTCACGTAGTTGCGCAATCATTTCCGCGTCACATAGGGACTCTCCGCCTGACCCCCTCTCTTCTCCCCCCCGACTCTCCCTGATCAACCAATCAGGGAGAGTTGAACGCGTTTTAACGTTTGAACCGCGAAATCTTCAGCATGGTCAAGGCGTGCTTTGGAGGCTGACGCGGGTTCACGTGCACGGAAAAACGCTTTCCAGCACGCTCAACACGCACGTGACGCCCGACGCCAAGACGCGGCTGGAAGCGCGTCCCCCATTGACTTTGCATGTAAGCTGGACGCTCCTGCAGTTGAAACGCTGTTCGGTGTGATCACACCATAAGGAAGGTGTGACTAGGCCAAATCTTCTGATCAAAGAAAGTCCCAAGTTCAGACCTTGCAATCAAATCAATGCCGAGTGTTGTTTGACACCTGGGAGTTAATTGTGGGAACATTATCTCCTTCAACCCAGCATCTCAAATTTCATCGTTTCTCATTGATTCTGTTTACATCCAGATTATTTTATCAACTAAAATCTGCCACACACCAAGGACTGTCTGAAGTGCACATTGTCGTGATTAAATGTAAACAATTGACTCAACTCGGGATGCACGATATTATCAGCAAGGTATCGGTTTCGGTCGATATAAACGTTAAAAGTTCAATATCGGACATTCCATTTAAATAAGTCACGGATATAAAAAGGCGCTGGTTTTGCCAGCAGCGGCACATGATGAACAACGCAATGATGTCATATCGTCCCTAGTCGGAGATATTTTTCAGACATAACGTTACCAGAGTTACAAGCCGTCATTTCCGACATCATTGAGAAGCTAATAGCCGATAGCACCATTTGTTGGGTGAGTTTTACCACAGACATTCAGACGTCGTGTTAGCCCCGTTAGCATGATTAGTCTTACAGCACAATGTATAGGCAAAAACTTTTAAGTTAAAAAGTCTGTCCTTCATGCACAGGAGTGCAGAGGATCCCACACTGCAGCTAGGAACCTGGAACAAGCCTCCACAAGTGAAACAGCATCGCAGGTAATGCTAATAAATAACATTTATCGGCCAAAAATCCTATATTGTGCATCCCTAGACTCAACTGTTGGCAACAAAGCAAAACAGCTGTTTTTACTCCCTTATCACAAGTTTGGCTGTGAATGATGCAAATTATTTATTTTTATCATAGATAATGCACATAAAAATTCAAACATAAACCAAGAGAAACTCATACTCCATTCTGCTTTTCTGGAGTTATGTCAGTTCAGTAGGTCCTACATCGAGGCTCGGGACACATTACGTTCACACTACCAAATGTTCACAGATAAGAGGTCCAGACATCCTTCAAAGGTGGTTAGAAAACTTCTAAATTTGTATTCAGGTCGTTCACAATAGTTTTAGGAGTTATCCGATCACTCAGGATTGATTTTAACGCAAGGTGTGAACAGGGCCATAGAGCTACATGAGGTATATATATTTCAACTGCTCATCATATATTGGGGTGTAGAAACAGCCGCGATAACCCTCAGTATTCAATCACATAGAGACTAAAGTGAGCACCATTAAAAACTGATTTTACGGTAATCTTGAGCCAAACAAGAGAACACCTCTAAAATCAAATAGGACTCATCTTATTGTAGCAACTTTCTAATCCATAATGGACAAACACCACGCTAAACTATTAGAAGATCAAACAAAATTAGAGACAGGAGACACTGTAAAAAGGGGAACGAACCCACCACCCATCTCTTCGGGTTGCGAGTCAGAAACCTTTTGCTTTTTTATTGGGTGGTTGTTAAAACAGCAACTCTACCATAGAGGGCTGCGAGTGAAGCCAACCACCCGTAAATATGTATTTTAAAAGCAAGTAGGGCAAGATAAATCATGATAAACCGTATTTTCCGGCCTATAAGTCGCAGTTTATTTTAAAACTAATTTTAATGTCCTGCGACTTATGGGGCGAAGTGACATATTTATGGATTTTTTCCCATAATTTTAGACCAATTTTTAATGGTTTAAAAAAAATGGAGCAGTACCACTTTCGGCCGTTAGGGGCAGCAGTACCACTTTCGGCCGCTAGAGTCCACCGACCGTTCCCAGCTCATGTGTCCGAAAAAAGCCTCCTCTGCTCGGACTCACTTTGTCGCAGCCCGGCCTCCTGAACTCTGGAGGTAGGTCTGAAGTAGTGTTTGTTAGCTAAATATCTCAAGAACCACACAACAGATTTTGATGAAACTTACAGAAAGTATTCACTGGATGGATATTTACAACCTATTTGCTGTAGGAGATGTTTGAGCTAAAATTCGATTTATTTATAATTTATTTTCACAACCGTTTGGAAGACGTCAAAGCGAAAAAATTTAAATCCAGCAGATCTGACCATTACGTGAATTTATTAAGGAACGGTTAAGCTCAGAATACTGGTGAAACTACTTTTTAAAATCCAGTTGATTTGACCATTTTGTGAATTTATTAAGGAACGGTTAAGCTCAGGAACACTTGTGCTATAATGTCAGCTAAGAAATAAATAATGTCAGCTAAGAAATATATTTTTTAAGCGTTTATTTTGCTAAATTTTAAAGAAACAAAGCCGTCCCACCCGCGCACGTGCACATTGCGAAACTACTTTTTTTAAATCCAGCTGATTTGACCATTTCGTGAATTTATTAAGGAAAGGTTAAGCTCAGACACATCTTTGCTATAATTTTCAGCAAACAAATAATTGTTTTTACCGTGTTAATCTTGTAAAGTCCTTCCGTGCTCGCTCGCTCGCTCCTGTGGCCGCCATATTCAGCAGGGCGGTGACGCGTAACATAGGCGACGCGTAATAGATGCGACGTATACGCAGGTGCGACACATTTATGGATTTTTCTAAGTTATTGGACATAATTGGACAAAGCAACTTATCGGGCGGTGCAACTTTTCGGCAGGAAAATAGGGTGTATATAAAGAAAAATTCCCCATAATTTACCAACAAAAATATATTTCTGTCAAAGCTTTGTCCCAATTATTACACAGGCACATTTATTAACAAACGTCACTGTACAAAATGTCAAAGAATAAACGATTTACCTATATTAAATAATAATCCTCTTCATGTGCGCTGCCTTCACGACGTAAGCGTGTGAACTGCAGCTCGGACTGGCTTCAGCCTCTTTCCCGGAGATAAACCACAGCGCAAAACTAATTTAACCGTTCTGTGCCTTATGAGAGGAACTGTGAGAGGTAGCGCGACATTTGACGGCTTAGCCAGCTTGTTCCACAGTTGAGATTGGGACCGTGTCTTTAGCGATTTAAGCCACTTCTTTCTTAATGTCGCACTACTTCTCAATGATCCACTCATAAGGTACAGCTCAGCTAAATTAGTTTTGACCCGTAATTTGTCTCAGGGAAGGAGGCTGGTCAACAGTCGGAGCTGCAGTTTCACATAAGCTTCAAACTCCATGCGTGGTTTTTAATGGTGAAAATGATATCGTAGGGCCGATTTTCTGTCGGGACTTGTTTTTCAGCACGGTCTACAGAAAACATTTTTCTGCTGCTCATCTAACAATTTAAATCCAAACCATCTCCAAATAACAGCCACAGTTTTTCTTTTTGCTCAGCAGTGAAAAGCTGCTTTGATATCCTGTCCAGTGTTCACTT
>JBBPBX010081572.1:0-15926 GCA_038048925.1 Garcialebias charrua | reverse complement strand
GTGTTCCATCACACTACGTAGAGTATTTCTTGATTACTACTACTGTATTTCCCCAAATACTTACCTCCTATATTTAAAGATCTTGTATCCAAAAGGTCCAGCCAAGAGCCTGCACTCGCACTTACATTAGTTATTATCTGGATTTAAAATGACTGAAAGGGACTTAAAATGGGTTCTAGCTACATCTTACAGGTGCACAACTGAAACGTTATACAAAACGCACCATTTAGTTTGTAAGTGCCAGCTTTTAATACAGCCAAATGTACATCACTTTACATGTATCCTTACATGTCAGGGTGGCCGAGTGGTCTAAGGCGCTGCGTTAAGGTCGCAGTCTCCCCTGGAGGCGTGGGTTCAAATCCCACTTCTGACAACATTTCTTCATAACTTCTACTGTAAGTCCCTTGTCTTTTGACTCATCTATGCCATTCTATGGTATCCAACAGTTCCTGTAAAAGGCCTACTATTCAGTTAGGCTTGGTATCAGGTTAAAGCATGACTGAAAAAGACCAACTGGGTTGCACCTATAGATGAAAATGGGTACGAATGAAAACATATTCAAAGTGTAATGTTTCTAAGGGCTAATTTCTTATACAGCATGTTAAATTCCATTGTACATAAAAGTATGCTTGTCAAGGTGGCTCAATTGTCTAAGGCACTGCGTTCGGATTGTAGATTTCTCTGGAGTCGTGTTCCATCACACTACGTAGAGTATTTCTTGATTACTACTTCTGTATTTCCCCAAATACTTACCTCCTATATTTAAAGATCTTGTATCCAAAAGGTCCAGCCAAGAGCCTGCACTCGCACTTACATTAGTTATTATCTGGATTTAAAATGACTGAAAGGGACTTAAAATGGGTTCTAGCTACATCTTACAGGTGCACAACTGAAACGTTATACAAAACGCACCATTTAGTTTGTAAGTGCCAGCTTTTAATACAGCCAAATGTACATCACTTTACATGTATCCTTACATGTCAGGGTGGCCGAGTGGTCTAAGGCGCTGCGTTAAGGTCGCAGTCTCCCCTGGAGGTGTGGGTTCAAATCCCACTTCTGACAACATTTCTTCATAACTTCTACTGTAAGTCCCGTGTCTTTTGACTCATCTATGCCATTCTATGGTATCCAACAGTTCCTGTAAAAGGCCTACTATTCAGTTAGGCTTGGTATCAGGTTAAAGCATGACTGAAAAAGACCAACTGGGTTGCACCTATAGATGAAAATGGGTACAAATGAAAACATTTTCAAAGTGTAATGTTTCTAAGGGCTAATTTCTTATACAGCATGTTAAATTCCATTGTACATAAAAGTTTGCTTGTCAAGGTGGCTGAATTGTCTAAGGCACTGCGTTCGGATTGCAGATTTATCTGGAGGCGTGTTCCATCACACTACGTAGAGTATTTCTTGATTACTACTACTGTATTTCCCCAAATACTTACCTCCTATATTTAAAGATCTTGTATCCAAAAGGTCCAGCCAAGAGCCTGCACTCGCACTTACATTAGTTATTATCTGGATTTGAAATGACTGAAAGGGACTTAAAATGGGTTCTAGCTACATCTTACAGGTGCACAACTGAAACGTTATACAAAACGCACCAATTAGTTTGTAAGTGCCAGCTTTTAATACAGCCAAATGTACATCACTTTACGTCTATCCTTACATGTCAGGGTGGCCGAGTGGTCTAAGGCGCAGTCTCCCCTGGAGGCGTCGGTTCAAATCCCACTTCTGACAAAATTTCTTCATAACTTCTACTGTAAGTCCCTTGTCTTTTGACTCATCTATGTCATTCTATGGTATCCAGCAGTTCCTGTAAAAGGCCTACTATTCAGTTAGGCTTGTTATCAGGTTCAAGCATGACTGAAAAAGACCAACTGGGTTGCACCTATAGATGAGAATGGGTACAAATGAAAACATTTTCAAAGTGTAATGTTTCTAAGGGCTAATTTCTTATACAGCATGTTAAATTCCATTGTACATAAAAAGTTTGCTTGTCAAGGTGGCTGAATTGTCTAAGGCACTGCGTTCGGATTATAGATTTCTCTGGAGGCGTGTTCCATCACACTACGTAGAGTATTTCTTGATTACTACTTCTGTATTTCCCCAAATACTTACCTCCTATATTTAAAGATCTTGTATCCAAAAGGTCCAGCCAAGAGCCTGCACTCGCACTTACATTAGTTATTATCTGGATTTGAAATGACTGAAAGGGACTTAAAATGGGTTCTAGCTACATCTTACAGGTGCACAACTGAAACGATATACAAAACGCACCAATTAGTTTGTAAGTGCCAGCTTTTAATACAGTCATATATACATCACTTTAAGTCTATCCTTATATGTCAGGGTGGCCGAGTGGTCTAAGGCACTGCGTTAAGGTCGAAGTCTCCCCTGGAGGCGTGGGTTCAAATCACACTTCTGACATCATTTCTTCATATCTTCTACTGAAAGTCCCTTGTCTTTTGACTCATCTATGTCATTCTATGGTATCCAACAGTTCCTGTAAAATGCCTACTATTCAGTTAGGCATGTTATCAGGTTCAAGCATGACTGAAAAAGACCAACTGGTTTGCACCTATAGATAAGAATGGGTACAAATGAAAACATTTTATAAGTGTATGGTTTCTAAGGGCTAATTTCTTATACAGCATGTTAAATTCCATTGTACATAAAAGTTTGCTTGTCAAGGTGGCTGAATTGTCTAAGGCACTGCGTTCGGATTGCAGATTTCTCTGGAGTCGTGTTCCATCACACTACGTAGAGTATTTCTTGATTACTACTACAGTATTTCCCCAAATACTTACCTCCTATATTTAAAGATCTTGTATCCAAAAGGTCCAGCCAAGAGCCTGCACTCGCACTTACATTAGTTATTATCTGGATTTAAAATGACTGAAAGGGACTTAAAATGGGTTCTAGCTACATCTTACAGGTGCACAACTGAAACGTTATACAAAACGCACCATTTAGTTTGTAAGTGCCAGCTTTTAATACAGCCAAATGTACATCACTTTACATGTATCCTTACATGTCAGGGTGGCCGAGTGGTCTAAGGCGCTGCGTTAAGGTCGCAGTCTCCCCTGGAGGCGTGGGTTCAAATCCCACTTCTGACAACATTTCTTCATAACTTCTACTGTAAGTCCCTTGTCTTTTGACTCATCTATGCCATTCTATGGTATCCAACAGTTCCTGTAAAAGGCCTACTATTCAGTTAGGCTTGGTATCAGGTTAAAGCATGACTGAAAAAGACCAACTGGGTTGCACCTATAGATGAAAATGGGTACGAATGAAAACATTTTCAAAGTGTAATGTTTCTAAGGGCTAATTTCTTATACAGCATGTTAAATTCCATTGTACATAAAAGTTTGCTTGTCAAGGTGGCTCAATTGTCTAAGGCACTGCGTTCGGATTGCAGATATCTCTGGAGGCGTGTTCCATCACACTACGTAGAGTATTTCTTGATTACTACTACTGTATTTCCCCAAATACTTACCTCCTATATTTAAAGATCTTGTATCCAAAAGGTCCAGCCAAGAGCCTGCACTCGCACTTACATTAGTTATTATCTGGATTTAAAATGACTGAAAGGGACTTAAAATGGGTTCTAGCTACATCTTACAGGTGCACAACTGAAACGTTATACAAAACGCACCAATTAGTTTGTAAGTGCCAGCTTTTAATACAGCCAAATGTACATCACTTTACGTCTATCCTTACATGTCAGGGTGGCCGAGTGGTCTAAGGCGCAGTCTCCCCTGGAGGCGTCGGTTCAAATCCCACTTCTGACAAAATTTCTTCATAACTTCTACTGTAAGTCCCTTGTCTTTTGACTCATCTATGTCATTCTATGGTATCCAGCAGTTCCTGTAAGGCTTGTTATCTGGTTAAAGCATGACTGAAAAAGACCAACTGGGTTGCACCTATAGATGAGAATCGGTACAAATGAAAACATTTTCAAAGTGTAATGTTTCTAAGGGCTAATTTCTTATACAGCATGTTAAATTCCATTGTACATAAAAGTTTGCTTGTCAAGGTGGCTGAATTGTCTAAGGCACTGCGTTCGGATTATAGATTTCTCTGGAGGCGTGTTCCATCACACTACGTAGAGTATTTCTTGATTACTACTTCTGTATTTCCCCAAATACTTACCTCCTATATTTAAAGATCTTGTATCCAAAAGGTCCAGCCAAGAGCCTGCACTCGCACTTACATTAGTTATTATCTGGATTTGAAATGACTGAAAGGGACTTAAAATGGGTTCTAGCTACATCTTACAGGTGCACAACTGAAACGTTATACAAAACGCACCATTTAGTTTGTAAGTGCCAGCTTTTAATACAGCCAAATGTACATCACTTTACATGTATCCTTACATGTCAGGGTGGCCGAGTGGTCTAAGGCGCTGCGTTAAGGTCGCAGTCTCCCCTGGAGGCGTGGGTTCAAATCCCACTTCTGACAACATTTCTTCATAACTTCTACTGTAAGTCCCTTGTCTTTTGACTCATCTATGCCATTCTATGGTATCCAACAGTTCCTGTAAAAGGCCTACTATTCAGTTAGGCTTGGTATCAGGTTAAAGCATGACTGAAAAAGACCAACTGGGTTGCACCTATAGATGAAAATGGGTACGAATGAAAACATATTCAAAATGTAATGTTTCTAAGGGCTAATTTCTTATACAGCATGTTAAATTCCATTGTACATAAAAGTGTGCTTGTCAAGGTGGCTGAATTGTCTAAGGCACTGCGTTCGGATTGCAGATTTCTCTGGAGTCGTGTTCCATCACACTACGTAGAGTATTTCTTGATTACTACTACTGTATTTCCCCAAATACTTACCTCCTATATTTAAAGATCTTGTATCCAAAAGGTCCAGCCAAGAGCCTGCACTCGCACTTACATTAGTTATTATCTGGATTTGAAATGACTGAAAGGGACTTAAAATGGGTTCTAGCTACATCTTACAGGTGCACAACTGAAACGTTATACAAAACGCACCATTTAGTTTGTAAGTGCCAGCTTTTAATACAGCCAAATGTACATCACTTTACATGTATCCTTACATGTCAGGGTGGCCGAGTGGTCTAAGGCGCTGCGTTAAGGTCGCAGTCTCCCTTGGAGGCGTGGGTTCAAATCCCACTTCTGACAACATTTCTTCATATCTTCTACTGTAAGTCCCTTGTCTTTTGACTCATCTATGTCATTCTATGGTATCCAGCAGTTCCTGTAAAAAGCCTACTATTCAGTTAGGCTTGTTATCAGGTTCAAGCATGACTGAAAAAGACCAACTGGGTTGCACCTATAGATAAGAATGGGTACAAATGAAAACATTTTCAAAGTGTATGGTTTCTAAGGGCTAATTTCTTATACAGCATGTTAAATTCCATTGTACATAAAAGTTTGCTTGTCAAGGTGGCTGAATTGTCTAAGGCACTGCGTTCGGATTGCAGATATCTCTGGAGGCGTGTTCCATCACACTACGTAGAGTATTTCTTGATTACTACTACTGTATTTCCCCAAATACTTACCTCCTATATTTAAAGATCTTGTATCCAAAAGGTCCAGCCAAGAGCCTGCACTCGCACTTACATTAGTTATTATCTGGATTTAAAATGACTGAAAGGGACTTAAAATGGGTTCTAGCTACATCTTACAGGTGCACAACTGAAACGTTATACAAAACGCACCATTTACTTTGTAAGTGCCAGCTTTTAATACAGCCAAATGTACATCACTTTACATGTATCCTTACATGTCAGGGTGGCCGAGTGGTCTAAGGCGCTGCGTTAAGGTCGCAGTCTCCCCTGGAGGCGTGGGTTCAAATCCCACTTCTGACAACATTTCTTCATAAATTCTACTGTAAGTCCCTTGTCTTTTGACTCATCTATGCCATTCTATGGTATCCAATAGTTCCTGTAAAAGGCCTACTATTCAGTTAGGCTTGGTATCAGGTTAAAGCATGACTGAAAAAGACCAACTGGGTTGCACCTATAGATGAAAATGGGTACGAAAGAAAACATATTCAAAGTGTAATGTTTCTAAGGGCTAATTTCTTATACAGCATGTTAAATTCCATTGTACATAAAAGTGTGCTTGTCAAGGTGGCTGAATTGTCTAAGGCACTGCGTTCGGATTATAGATTTCTCTGGAGTCGTGTTCCATCACACTACGTAGAGTATTTCTTGATTACTACTTCTGTATTTCCCCAAATACTTACCTCCTATATTTAAAGATCTTGTATCCAAAAGGTCCAGCCAAGAGCCTGCACTCGCACTTACATTAGTTATTATCTGGATTTGAAATGACTGAAAGGGACTTAAAATGGGTTCTAGCTACATCTTACAGGTGCACAACTGAAACGTTATACAAAACGCACCATTTAGTTTGTAAGTGCCAGCTTTTAATACAGCCAAATGTACATCACTTTACATGTATCCTTACATGTCAGGATGGCCGAGTGGTCTAAGGCGCTGCGTTAAGGTCGCAGTCTCCCTTGGAGGCGTGGGTTCAAATCCCACTTCTGACAACATTTCTTCATATCTTCTACTGTAAGTCCCTTGTCTTTTGACTCATCTATGTCATTCTATGGTATCCAGCAGTTCCTGTAAAAAGCCTACTATTCAGTTAGGCTTGTTATCAGGTTCAAGCATGACTGAAAAAGACCAGCTGGGTTGCACCTATAGATAAGAATGGGTACAAATGAAAACATTTTCTAAGTGTATGGTTTTTAACACTAGGACTACCAAACATATGTACTTGTACATATTTTACCTATAGCTCCCATGGGAGACTGTAAAATGACAGTTTGAAGGAGCATTATCACGTCCATTGGTATGTATATGAGGCCATTTACATCACAGACTACAGAATCAGTTGCTATGGCAGATGAAGTTGCTAGGGGAGACTGCAAGTCCTGTCACCTGTCACCTATTCCACGGTCAAGGCGGGATTGCATTGGTCACTTTTATCTGAAGGGGGATTGTACAGGTGATCCCCAACTTACGAACAAGTTCCATTTCTACGCCGGTTCGTATAGCTGAAACGCCGTAAGTTGAAGCCGCCGCAAGTCAAGAACTACCTGTGTTGGCCACTTTTATCTGAAGGTGGCGGGATTGTACAGGTGGTCCCCGACTTGCGAGATTGAATTAGCATTATCACGTCCATTGGTATGTATATGAGGCCATTTACATCACAGACTACAGAATCAGTTGCTATGGCAGATGAAGTTGCTAGGGGAGACTGCAAGTCCTGTCACCTGTCACCTATTCCACGGTCAAGGCGGGATTGCATTGGTCACTTTTATCTGAAGGGGGATTGTACAGGTGATCCCCAACTTACGAACAAGTTCCATTTCTACGCCGGTTCGTATAGCTGAAACGCCGTAAGTTGAAGCCGCCGCAAGTCAAGAACTACCTGTGTTGGCCACTTTTATCTGAAGGTGGCGGGATTGTACAGGTGGTCCCCGACTTGCGAGATTGAATTAGCATTATCACGTCCATTGGTATGTATATGAGGCCATTTACATCACAGACTACAGAATCAGTTGCTATGGCAGATGAAGTTGCTAGGGGAGACTGCAAGTCCTGTCACCTGTCACCTATTCCACGGTCAAGGCGGGATTGCATTGGTCACTTTTATCTGAAGGGGGATTGTACAGGTGATCCCCAACTTACGAACAAGTTCCATTTCTACGCCGGTTCGTATAGCTGAAACGCCGTAAGTTGAAGCCGCCGCAAGTCAAGAACTACCTGTGTTGGCCACTTTTATCTGAAGGTGGCGGGATTGTACAGGTGGTCCCCGACTTGCGAGATTGAATTAGCATTATCACGTCCATTGGTATGTATATCAGAGAGTCAGAGTCAGAGTCAGAGAGTCTTTATTGTCATTTGCACCGCATGTGGTACATGTGATGAAAACGAGATTATGTACACGGGGTCCCAGTTACATCCAACAACAAATGCAAGAGAAAAACAGTAATAACATCTAGAATTAACTAAGAAAAACATCAACTAGTAATACCTTAAGCTCTAATGTAGTGGAAAAACATCATTATAAACAGCAGCACGAACATGAGTCTGTATGAGCAGATGGTCACAAATGAACATAGCAACAAGAAAACAGATCAGCATCAGCATGATGTGATATTTTGCAGTGATTATTCTTATTATTTATTTATTCATGAGTCTAACAGCCTCAGGGTAGAAGCTGTTCCTCAGTCTAGTGGTTCTACATTTGATGCTCCTCAACCTCCGTCCTGAGGGGAGTGGGGCAAAGAGTGAGTGTGCTGGGTGAGTGAGGTCTTTCATGATGCAGGTGGCTCTTTTTCTGCATCTGGAGGTGTAAATGTCTGTGATGGTGGGGAGACTGACTCCAACAGACTTCTGTGCAGCCTTCACCACTCTCTGCACAGCTTTCCTCTCTGCAACTGTGCAGCCTCAATGCCACACATTGATGCTGGAGCACAGGATGCTCTCCACTGCACACCTGTAGAAGGAGGTGAGAACTAGGCTGCTCAGACCAGCTCGTCTCAGCCGTCTGAGGAAGTAGAGTCTCTGATGACCTTTCTTGATCAGGCTGGTGGTGTTGTTGCTCCAACTGAGGTTATCATTCAAGTGTACACCCAAGTATTTGTAGCTGGAGACCACCTCCACCGCAGATCCACCTATGTTCAGTGGGGCATGGGTGTGTTTGTTCCTTCTGAAGTCCACAATCATCTCCTTTGTCTTCTTCACATTCATGTGAAGATTATTCTCTTTGCACCAGCTCTCCAGATGTTCCACCTCCTGTCTGTAGCTGGACTTATCATTGTTTGTGATGCATCTTACCACCGCTGTATCATCTGCAAAATTAACAATATGACAGCCTGGATGTGTGGCTGTGCAATCATATGTGAGCAGAGTGAACAGAAGAGGGCTCAGCACATACCCTTGGGATATATATATATATATATATATATATATATATATATATATATATATATATATATATATATATATATATATATATATATATATATATATATATATATATATATATATATGCTCCTTTCAGCAAATTTTTGAAAGTACAGAGCTATATCTCAAGTCTCTCTCTGGTGTAAGAAAGCAACTCTCACCTGAAGAAGCAATGCTTTTGGAATGTGGAGGGTATTTGTGGGGGGAGTATGGTTCTCAGTGTGGGGGAGTAATCCTTTGTTTTGCCCTACTGGAGGTGATATGCTGGAGAAGAAAGGAAGGAATGTTTACTATTCAAACCCACAAACAAAGACCTCCAGCCCCAGGGGCCCAAACACCTAATGGAAGGTGAATACTTTAAAATTGTCATTTGACAAACTCACAGTAGTTATAATAGTAGTCTGAATTTCCTGGGTTTTCCAGTGCTAAGGGCTAATTTCTTATATAGCATGTTAAATTCCATTGTACATAAAAGTTTGCTTGTCAAGGTGGCTGAATTGTCTAAGGCACTGCGTTCGGATTGCAGATTTCTCTGGAGTCGTGTTCCATCACACTACGTAGAGTATTTCTTGATTACTACTACAGTATTTCCCCAAATACTTACCTCCTATATTTAAAGATCTTGTATCCAAAAGGTCCAGCCAAGAGCCTGCACTCGCACTTACATTAGTTATTATCTGGATTTAAAATGACTGAAAGGGACTTAAAATGGGTTCTAGCTACATCTTACAGGTGCACAACTGAAACGTTATACAAAACGCACCATTTAGTTTGTAAGTGCCAGCTTTTAATACAGCCAAATGTACATCACTTTACATGTATCCTTACATGTCAGGGTGGCCGAGTGGTCTAAGGCGCTGCGTTAAGGTCGCAGTCTCCCCTGGAGGCGTGGGTTCAAATCCCACTTCTGACAACATTTCTTCATATCTTCTACTGTAAGTCCCTTGTCTTTTGACTCATCTATGTCATTCTATGGTATCCAGCAGTTCCCGTAAAAAGCCTACTATTCAGTTAGGCTTGTTATCAGGTTCAAGCATGACTGAAAAAGACCAACTGGGTTGCACCTATAGATGAGAATGGGTACAAATGAAAACATTTTCAAAGTGTAATGTTTCTAAGGGCTAATTTCTTATATAGCATGTTAAATTCCATTGTACATAAAAGTTTGCTTGTCAAGGTGGCTGAATTGTCTAAGGCACTGCGTTCGGATTATAGATTTCTCTGGAGGCGTGTTCCATCACACTACGTAGAGTATTTCTTGATTACTACTTCTGTATTTCCCCAAATACTTACCTCCTATATTTAAAGATCTTGTATCCAAAAGGTCCAGCCAAGAGCCTGCACTCGCACTTACATTAGTTATTATCTGGATTTAAAATGACTGAAAGGGACTTAAAATGGGTTCTAGCTACATCTTACAGGTGCACAACTGAAACGTTATACAAAACGCACCATTTACTTTGTAAGTGCCAGCTTTTAATACAGCCAAATGTACATCACTTTACATGTATCCTTACATGTCAGGGTGGCCGAGTGGTCTAAGGCGCTGCGTTAAGGTCGCAGTCTCCCCTGGAGGCGTGGGTTCAAATCCCACTTCTGACAACATTTCTTCATAAATTCTACTGTAAGTCCCTTGTCTTTTGACTCATCTATGCCATTCTATGGTATCCAATAGTTCCTGTAAAAGGCCTACTATTCAGTTAGGCTTGGTATCAGGTTAAAGCATGACTGAAAAAGACCAACTGGGTTGCACCTATAGATGAAAATGGGTACGAAAGAAAACATATTCAAAGTGTAATGTTTCTAAGGGCTAATTTCTTATACAGCATGTTAAATTCCATTGTACATAAAAGTGTGCTTGTCAAGGTGGCTGAATTGTCTAAGGCACTGCGTTCGGATTATAGATTTCTCTGGAGTCGTGTTCCATCACACTACGTAGAGTATTTCTTGATTACTACTTCTGTATTTCCCCAAATACTTACCTCCTATATTTAAAGATCTTGTATCCAAAAGGTCCAGCCAAGAGCCTGCACTCGCACTTACATTAGTTATTATCTGGATTTGAAATGACTGAAAGGGACTTAAAATGGGTTCTAGCTACATCTTACAGGTGCACAACTGAAACGTTATACAAAACGCACCATTTAGTTTGTAAGTGCCAGCTTTTAATACAGCCAAATGTACATCACTTTACATGTATCCTTACATGTCAGGGTGGCCGAGTGGTCTAAGGCGCTGCGTTAAGGTCGCAGTCTCCCCTGGAGGCGTGGGTTCAAATCCCACTTCTGACAACATTTCTTCATATCTTCTACTGTAAGTCCCTTGTCTTTTGACTCATCTATGTCATTCTATGGTATCCAGCAGTTCCCGTAAAAAGCCTACTATTCAGTTAGGCTTGTTATCAGGTTCAAGCATGACTGAAAAAGACCAACTGGGTTGCACCTATAGATGAGAATGGGTACAAATGAAAACATTTTCAAAGTGTAATGTTTCTAAGGGCTAATTTCTTATATAGCATGTTAAATTCCATTGTACATAAAAGTTTGCTTGTCAAGGTGGCTGAATTGTCTAAGGCACTGCGTTCGGATTATAGATTTCTCTGGAGGCGTGTTCCATCACACTACGTAGAGTATTTCTTGATTACTACTTCTGTATTTCCCCAAATACTTACCTCCTATATTTAAAGATCTTGTATCCAAAAGGTCCAGCCAAGAGCCTGCACTCGCACTTACATTAGTTATTATCTGGATTTAAAATGACTGAAAGGGACTTAAAATGGGTTCTAGCTACATCTTACAGGTGCACAACTGAAACGTTATACAAAACGCACCATTTACTTTGTAAGTGCCAGCTTTTAATACAGCCAAATGTACATCACTTTACATGTATCCTTACATGTCAGGGTGGCCGAGTGGTCTAAGGCGCTGCGTTAAGGTCGCAGTCTCCCCTGGAGGCGTGGGTTCAAATCCCACTTCTGACAACATTTCTTCATAACTTCTACTGTAAGTCCCTTGTCTTTTGACTCATCTATGTCATTCTATGGTATCCAACAGTTCCTGTAAAAGGCCTACTATTCAGTTAGGCTTGGTATCAGGTTCAAGCATGACTGAAAAAGACCAACTGGGTTGCACCTATAGATGAGAATGGGTACAAATGAAAACATTTTCAAAGTGTAATGTTTCTAAGGGCTAATTTCTTATACAGCATGTTAAATTCCATTGTACATAAAAGTTTGCTTGTCAAGGTGGCTGAATTGTCTAAGGCACTGCGTTCGGATTGCAGATATCTCTGGAGGCGTGTTCCATCACACTACGTAGAGTATTTCTTGATTACTACTACTGTATTTCCCCAAATACTTACCTCCTATATTTAAAGATCTTGTATCCAAAAGGTCCAGCCAAGAGCCTGCACTCGCACTTACATTAGTTATTATCTGGATTTGAAATGACTGAAAGGGACTTAAAATGGGTTCTAGCTACATCTTACAGGTGCACAACTGAAACGTTATACAAAACGCACCATTTAGTTTGTAAGTGCCAGCTTTTAATACAGCCAAATGTACATCACTTTACATGTATCCTTACATGTCAGGGTGGCCGAGTGGTCTAAGGCGCTGCGTTAAGGTCGCAGTCTCCCCTGGAGGCGTGGGTTCAAATCCCACTTCTGACAACATTTCTTCATAACTTCTACTGTAAGTCCCTTGTCTTTTGACTCATCTATGCCATTCTATGGTATCCAACAGTTCCTGTAAAAGGCCTACTATTCAGTTAGGCTTGGTATCAGGTTAAAGCATGACTGAAAAAGACCAACTGGGTTGCACCTATAGATGAAAATGGGTACGAATGAAAACATATTCAAAGTGTAATGTTTCTAAGGGCTAATTTCTTATACAGCATGTTAAATTCCATTGTACATAAAAGTGTGCTTGTCAAGGTGGCTGAATTGTCTAAGGCACTGCGTTCGGATTATAGATTTCTCTGGAGTCGTGTTCCATCACACTACGTAGAGTATTTCTTGATTACTACTTCTGTATTTCCCCAAATACTTACCTCCTATATTTAAAGATCTTGTATCCAAAAGGTCCAGCCAAGAGGCTGCACTCGCACTTACATTAGTTATTATCTGGATTTGAAATGACTGAAAGGGACTTAAAATGGGTTCTAGCTACATCTTACAGGTGCACAACTGAAACGTTATACAAAACGCACCATTTAGTTTGTAAGTGCCAGCTTTTAATACAGCCAAATGTACATCACTTTACATGTATCCTTACATGTCAGGATGGCCGAGTGGTCTAAGGCGCTGCGTTAAGGTCGCAGTCTCCCTTGGAGGCGTGGGTTCAAATCCCACTTCTGACAACATTTCTTCATATCTTCTACTGTAAGTCCCTTGTCTTTTGACTCATCTATGTCATTCTATGGTATCCAGCAGTTCCTGTAAAAAGCCTACTATTCAGTTAGGCTTGTTATCAGGTTCAAGCATGACTGAAAAAGACCAGCTGGGTTGCACCTATAGATAAGAATGGGTACAAATGAAAACATTTTCTAAGTGTATGGTTTCTAAGGGCTAATTTCTTATATAGCATGTTAAATTCCATTGTACATAAAAGTTTGCTTGTCAAGGTGGCTGAATTGTCTAAGGCACTGCGTTCGGATTATAGATTTCTCTGGAGGCGTGTTCCATCACACTACGTAGAGTATTTCTTGATTACTACTTCTGTATTTCCCCAAATACTTACCTCCTATATTTAAAGATCTTGTATCCAAAAGGTCCAGCCAAGAGCCTGCACTCGCACTTACATTAGTTATTATCTGGATTTAAAATGACTGAAAGGGACTTAAAATGGGTTCTAGCTACATCTTACAGGTGCACAACTGAAACGTTATACAAAACGCACCATTTACTTTGTAAGTGCCAGCTTTTAATACAGCCAAATGTACATCACTTTACATGTATCCTTACATGTCAGGGTGGCCGAGTGGTCTAAGGCGCTGCGTTAAGGTCGCAGTCTCCCCTGGAGGCGTGGGTTCAAATCCCACTTCTGACAACATTTCTTCATAAATTCTACTGTAAGTCCCTTGTCTTTTGACTCATCTATGCCATTCTATGGTATCCAATAGTTCCTGTAAAAGGCCTACTATTCAGTTAGGCTTGGTATCAGGTTAAAGCATGACTGAAAAAGACCAACTGGGTTGCACCTATAGATGAAAATGGGTACGAAAGAAAACATATTCAAAGTGTAATGTTTCTAAGGGCTAATTTCTTATACAGCATGTTAAATTCCATTGTACATAAAAGTGTGCTTGTCAAGGTGGCTGAATTGTCTAAGGCACTGCGTTCGGATTATAGATTTCTCTGGAGTCGTGTTCCATCACACTACGTAGAGTATTTCTTGATTACTACTTCTGTATTTCCCCAAATACTTACCTCCTATATTTAAAGATCTTGTATCCAAAAGGTCCAGCCAAGAGCCTGCACTCGCACTTACATTAGTTATTATCTGGATTTGAAATGACTGAAAGGGACTTAAAATGGGTTCTAGCTACATCTTACAGGTGCACAACTGAAACGTTATACAAAACGCACCATTTAGTTTGTAAGTGCCAGCTTTTAATACAGCCAAATGTACATCACTTTACATGTATCCTTACATGTCAGGGTGGCCGAGTGGTCTAAGGCGCTGCGTTAAGGTCGCAGTCTCCCCTGGAGGCGTGGGTTCAAATCCCACTTCTGACAACATTTCTTCATATCTTCTACTGTAAGTCCCTTGTCTTTTGACTCATCTATGTCATTCTATGGTATCCAGCAGTTCCCGTAAAAAGCCTACTATTCAGTTAGGCTTGTTATCAGGTTCAAGCATGACTGAAAAAGACCAACTGGGTTGCACCTATAGATGAGAATGGGTACAAATGAAAACATTTTCAAAGTGTAATGTTTCTAAGGGCTAATTTCTTATATAGCATGTTAAATTCCATTGTACATAAAAGTTTGCTTGTCAAGGTGGCTGAATTGTCTAAGGCACTGCGTTCGGATTATAGATTTCTCTGGAGGCGTGTTCCATCACACTACGTAGAGTATTTCTTGATTACTACTTCTGTATTTCCCCAAATACTTACCTCCTATATTTAAAGATCTTGTATCCAAAAGGTCCAGCCAAGAGCCTGCACTCGCACTTACATTAGTTATTATCTGGATTTAAAATGACTGAAAGGGACTTAAAATGGGTTCTAGCTACATCTTACAGGTGCACAACTGAAACGTTATACAAAACACACCATTTACTTTGTAAGTGCCAGCTTTTAATACAGCCAAATGTACATCACTTTACATGTATCCTTACATGTCAGGGTGGCCGAGTGGTCTAAGGCGCTGCGTTAAGGTCGCAGTCTCCCCTGGAGGCGTGGGTTCAAATCCCACTTCTGACAACATTTCTTCATAACTTCTACTGTAAGTCCCTTGTCTTTTGACTCATCTATGTCATTCTATGGTATCCAACAGTTCCTGTAAAAGGCCTACTATTCAGTTAGGCTTGGTATCAGGTTCAAGCATGACTGAAAAAGACCAACTGGGTTGCACCTATAGATGAGAATGGGTACAAATGAAAACATTTTCAAAGTGTAATGTTTCTAAGGGCTAATTTCTTATACAGCATGTTAAATTCCATTGTACATAAAAGTTTGCTTGTCAAGGTGGCTGAATTGTCTAAGGCACTGCGTTCGGATTGCAGATATCTCTGGAGGCGTGTTCCATCACACTACGTAGAGTATTTCTTGATTACTACTACTGTATTTCCCCAAATACTTACCTCCTATATTTAAAGATCTTGTATCCAAAAGGTCCAGCCAAGAGCCTGCACTCGCACTTACATTAGTTATTATCTGGATTTAAAATGACTGAAAGGGACTTAAAATGGGTTCTAGCTACATCTTACAGGTGCACAACTGAAACGTTATACAAAACGCACCATTTA
>JBBPBX010081571.1:0-15926 GCA_038048925.1 Garcialebias charrua | reverse complement strand
ATGGGTGGATGGTTGGTATTGTAAAGCGCTTTGGGGCCCCTCATAGGGAGCTGGAAAGCGCTATATAAATAAGCGCCATTTACCATCCATTTACCATGCCCCTCCTTATCTATCTGATCTCGTACAAATCTCCATCCCATCACGCTCTCTCAGATCCTCCTCTTGGCTGCATCTCCATGCACCCCCTGCCCGCCTCTCCACCACGGGGAGCAGGGCCTTCACCTGCTCTGCCCCTTACCTCTGGAACTTTCTACCGCCAGACCTTTGAATCGCTACTTCCTTTTCTCTGTTCAAGACTGCTCTGAAAACACATCTCTTTAGACTAGCTTATCATTAATTAACTTTCCAGATGACCCGACTGAAAATTATTGGCTTTGGTACCTGGATTATAGAGCATGAACTTTCTTGCCATAAAAGTCTCAACTTTGTCAATATTAATAGTTTTAACTTAAAAAAACAGCTTTAAAATTTGCAGCATTGAAATGATGATTACCTGAAGATGGTTGATTTTTACTGAAGTCATCAATAATGTATGATGTTTCTATTTTGTAAGATTTTACCTAAAAAGTAGAAAAGAAAAGATTAATTTCTCTCTCACACACACACATACACAAAACGCTTCTTACATGCAAGTCTAAACATGTAGTCACATTTTCCGGCAATTGTTTTTTTTTTTTTAGCAAAAGTCAACTTGCAGAAAGCATTTCAGTTAATATTTTGTTGCTTCAAGCCTGAACTAGCAAAGAGTCCAATATTACACTGTCCAGGCTACACTGGTTAAAAAAAAATAAAAAATAAAATACAGAAATTAAAATCACAAAGCAAAACATTCTGTCTTACCTTTGTTTTGATTAATTGTTCAGCACATTTCTTGTGGTGAGACTGTAATGTATCCATCCTCTAGCTGGAAATTGCAGAACTGAAAGTTTGCTTGCACCAACTCACCTTGCAGCTTGCAAGCTTTAGGATACACAGCTCTGATTGGATAACTGGCTGATGAGCCACGACTCCCAGACTTTTAAATGAGTACCACACCTCCCAAAGACTGTCGCAGGAGTCAGACAGACAGTTTCAGAGTCAGAGAGTCAGAGTCAGAGAGTCTTTATTGTCATTTGCACCGCATGTGGTACATGTGATGAAAACGAGATTATGTACACGGGGTCCCAGTTACATCCAACAACAAATGCAAGAGAAAAACAGTAATAACATCTAGGATTAACTAAGAAAAACATAAACTAGTAATACACTAAGCCCTAATATAGTGGAAAAACATCATTATAAACAGCAGCACAAACATGAGTCTGTATGAGCAGATGGTCACAGATGAACACAGCAACAAGAAAACAGATCAACATCAGCATGATGTGATATTTTGCAGTGTTTATTTTTTATTTTATTTTTATTTATTCATTCATGAGTCTAACAGCCTCAGGGTAGAAGCTGTTCCTCAGTCTAGTGGTTCTACATTTGATGCTCCTCAACCTCCGTCCTCACTGTATACAGTATTAGGTGACCACATAATCACATTGCTTAATATTTCATCTGAAGCAGGTAATCTGTTCGCCTCTAGTCAGCAGGAGACAGTAGGCGTGTTTCCATCAAGGTTTCTAGGTGCGCATTATGAAGCATCGCATCAGAAAAGCTAAATGGAAACGGCATAATTCGAGTTAACTTCCTCTAAGTCGCTCTAAAGTTTATACGCTCGCTTGAGGTAGTTTTTGGGGAGTCGATTCAGAGCTGAGTCGGCTAAACGACAGATGGAAACAGATTAGCCGACTCAGTTCTGCCGCAGCGAACATTCACGTCACGTGACTGATCAGCTGTTTCCGCTCCGGACAACATGTAACATCGCTAAAACTAGTTGGCATGACAGAATAAATACAACTTGCCCGATAGCAACACATACCTGAAATATTCTCTCCATTTTGCCGAGATGTCTGTTTTCAAACGCTACTTCCTGTTTACTGTGGAAGTGCGTAACGCTGACGTCTGACGTATGGCGCTGACGTGTGACGTAATGACGCTGACGTCTGACGTAGAGACGCTTTGCGTGGCATTGCAGATGCGCTTCAAGCCAGTTAATGGAAACACTTCTGATCCTCATAATTTTAATTTACATTTTAGCGAAATTTTCTAAAATTCGCTCAAAAATCGAATTTAAATTGGATGGAAACATAGCTAGAGCCTCTTTGAGCTGGGAGCAGAACACATCACATGAAGTATAAGTCTCAGCAGAGTACATTGTCACCTGAATACAGTATTACTACATTTTATAGTTCACAATTTAGAAATACTAGTTTGGATTATTAATCAAGCAGGACTCTGCTAAGTTAAACTCTTCATTCTTTCTCCTCTTAACTGTTCTTCTGATGAACTCCCATTTACTGATCACCTGATGATTTCATTCAATGTTAATCTTAAATTTTCCTCAGATAAACCCATCCATCCATCCATCCATCTTCTTCTGCTTATCCGGGGTCGGGTCGCGGGGGTAGCAGCCTAAGTAGGGAGGCACAGACTTCCCTCTCCCCAGCCACTTGGAGCAGCTCCTCTGGGGGAATCCCAAGGCGTTCCCAGGCCAGCCGAGAAACATAGTCCCTCCAGCGCGTCCTGGGTCTTCCTCTGGGTCTCCTCCCGGTGGGACATGCCCGGAACACCTCACCAGGGAGGCGTCCAGGAGGCATCCTAACCAGATGCCCGAGCCACCTCAACTGGCTCCTCTCGATGTGGAGAAGCAGCGGCTCTACTCCGAGTCCCTCCCGGATGACCGAGCTTCTCACCCTATCTCTAAGGGAGAGTCCAGCCACCCTGCGGAGAAAACTCATTTCAGCCGCTTGTATCCGAGATCTTGTTCTTTCGGTCATAACCCAAAGCTCATGACCATAGATGAGGGTGGGAACGTAGATTGATCGGTAAATTGAGAGCTTTGCCTTTTGACTCAGCTCTCTCTTCACCACGACAGACCGGTACAGCGCCCGCTTCACTGCGGACGCTGCACCTATCCGCCTATCGATCTCAAGGTCCAGTTTTCCCTCATTTGTGAACAAGATCCCAAGATACTTAAACTCCTCCACTTGGGGCAGGACCTCATCCCCGACCCGGAGAGGGCATGCTACCCTTTTCCGGCTCAAGACCATGGCCTCGGATTTGGAGGAACTGATCCTCATCCCGGCCGCATCACACTCGGCTGCAAACCGCTCCAGTGAAAGCCGTAAATCACGTGTGTTTTGACAGGATTTGGAAGTTGAATTATGTGAAGCTCCTCTCTATCTGAGAAGCTGTCCTGAGCATTATCAGAGTGGTTCTGCATTTCAGTCAGGTTTTTTTTCTGGACAGATGAAATTGCTTTCCACCTAAGAACAAAGCTTAAATTATTTAATAAAAGTGGAACAACCTTTAAAAATACCATAAAATTATTTGTTTATAGCAATACATATACAGTACATCCCAAAGAATTAGAATACATGTATCATGAAAAAGATCTATGTCTTTTTGTCTCTCTGAGTCCCTTTGAGTAGCAACCCCCCCCCCCACATTGCCCTGATGCATGCTCAATAATCTAGGTGAGGAATCTCACATTCCAATGTTAATGGGATGTGGGGGATGTTCGTCTGTTGAATGAGTCAGCTTTTTTTCATTCATTCAACCTTTATTTAGTTAGGTAAATCTCATTGAGCCTCGAGGGCTCATTTACAAAAGCGACCTGCTACAAACTAAAGAATGATGAACAGCACAGAGCAAGTTTTGGAGATGTTTCCCAACCATGTCTGAACTATTTACCATCACAGCCCTCTTGACACTGAACAGCATACACAATATTTCTCTGTTTGTGCCGGGGGACTGGATCTTTGGGATGAACCAGTCTTTGCCGTAATGTATTTTGGGGTTTAAAAGCCACTGGGACGTTGTGTTTAGAAAATAAACGTCTCAATGTCTCCAACACTCCCGCAACATACGGATAGATTACATACATTACGGCAAAGACTGGTTCATCCCAAAGATCCAGTCCCCCGGCACAGACAGAGTAATATTGTGTATGCTGTTCAGTGTCAGGAGGGCTGTGATCAGTCTTATATTGGGGAAACTAAACAGCCACTGGCCAAAAGGATGGCCCAGCACAGAAGATCAACTTCATCAGGTCAGGACTCTGCGGTCTACACTCATCTCCAGGCCAGCGGTCACTCTTTCAGGGATGAAGATGTTCACATCCTTGATAGAGAGGAACGATGGTTTGAGAAAGGAGTAAAAGAGGCCATCTTTGTGAAAAGAAACCGTCCATCATTAAAGAGGGGTGGAGGCCTCCGGGTTCAACTGTCCCCCTCTTACAATGCTGTTATTGCTAGTATCACTCAGCCCTCTGTGAATAGCAAACAACCATCAGGGTGCTTTTTCATTCATTCATTCAACCTTTATTTATACAGGCTAGCCTCGTTGAGTCACGGGGACTCATTTACAAGAGGGACCTGTCTCACTCACACCAAACAACCATCCACTCACTCACTCACACCTAGGGTCAATTTAGAGTCACCAATCAGCATAACATGCATGTTTTTTGGTCTGTGGGAGGAAACCGGAGTACCCGGAGGAAACCCACGCATGCACGGGGAGAACATGCAAACTCCACCCAGAAAGGCCCCCGGACCGGGATTTGAACCGGCAACCTTCTCGCTGAGAGGCAGCAGCTCTACCAGTTGTACCACCGTGCTGCCCGGGTGCTAACGATCCATCGTCAAGCTGATGGTCCTCCTTGATCATGTGAGCAGCTGGTTTCGACAGTCATCAGCAAACTGGTTTTGTAACACTGTGAGAGGGTGCTATATATAAGACTGAGCTGAATACAGCTTCTCAGACTGAGGAAGTCTTTTGGACGAAAGACGAAACGTTTCTACAGTTGTTGTTTTTTGCTTTGTTTTGTTTTGTTTTTTGAATGTCCAGAGGACCAGACTTAGCTCATGACCATAGATGAGGGTGGGAACGTAGATCGATCGGTAAATTGAGAGCTTTGCCTTTTGACTCAGCTCTCTCTTCACCACGACAGACCGGTACAGCGCCCGCTTCACTGCGGATGCTGCACCTATCCGCCTATCGATCTCACGCTCCAGTTTTCCCTCATTCGTGAACAAGACCCCGAGATACTTAAACTCCTCCACTTGGGGCAGGACCTCCTCCCCGACCCGGAGAGGGCATGCTACCCTTTTCCGGCTCAAGACCATGGCCTCGGATTTGGAGGAACTGATCCTCATCCCGGCCGTATCACACTCGGCTGCAAACCGCTCCAGCGAAAGCTGTAGATCACGATCTGATGAAGCCAATAGGGCCACATCATCTGCAAAAAACAGAGAAGCGATTCTAAGGCCACCAAAACGGATCCTCTCAACACCTTGGCTGCGCCTAGAAATAAAAGTAACTAAAAGTAAAAACTAAAAGTAATACAAAAAATTAAAAGCATTGAAAATGAAAACACAGGACAAAATATACTACATCAGCTCACAAAGTGTGAAACACCAGAGGAAACAGATTAGTGTTTAGCATGGATTTGAACACAGGAAGGAAGGTGGCCTGCCTAATGTTGGGGGACAGGTTGCTCCAGAGTTTGGGGACGATGACTGAAAACGCCCAATCTCCTCTGAGCTTCGGTCTAGTTTTTGGAACAGCCAAAGGCAGCTGATCGGATGATCTCATGATCTCAGGGCCCAGAGAGGGAACATATGGCAGCACGGTGGCACAACTGGTAGAGCTGCTGCCTCTCAGCGAGCAGGTCCCTGGTTCAAATCCTGGTCTGGGGGTCTTTCTGGGTGGAGTTTGCATGTTCTCTCCGTGCATGCGTGGGTTTTCTCCGGGTGCTCCGGTTTCCTCCCACAGTCCAAAAACATGTATGTTAGGCTGATTGGTAACTCTAAATTGACCCTGGGTGTGAGTGAGACAGGTCCCTCTTGTAAATGAGTCCACGTGGCTAAACGAGGCTAGCCTGTATAAATAAAGGTTGAATGAATGAATGAATATGGTTCCAGAAGCTCAGAGAGGTAGAGGGGTGCGAGGCCATTTAGGCACTTATAGGTACACCAAAGTCAAAAGTCAAAGTCAACTTTATTGTCAGATCTGCAATATGTACTGTACAGGACATACACAGGACCGAAATTGCGTTTCTCTCAGTCCCTCGGTGCAACAGTAAACATCTAAACATTGAAACACTGAAACATATAATAATAGACATAAGCATAAAATAGTAAAACTAACACTGTCCTGAGTTTTTTGCATAGTGGTATAAGAGTATGAAAATTTACACCAACTCTAAAACTAAAACATTAAACATTTAATGAACATAATACTGTCCTGAGTTTTTGCATACTAGTATAAAAAAAGAGTATAAAAAGTATAACTAAAATAAACTAAAGGTTTCTAGCATTGACATTTGCAAAGTGGCAAAGCAGCGTATGAGTTAATGTACACAGTATATGTATGAGGTAGTAGTTGATGTTGTTATAGAGGCAAAAAGTGGCATATGCAGTAAGGCACATTGGGCATCCCTAAATAAGACCGTTCAGAGCACACTGTATATGTACCAGCAGTGGTGTAGATATTAGAGTAGTGTAAATGTAAACAGTAGTAATTACATGTAAGCAGTAGTAATAAAAGTAAACAGTATTAATAAATGTAAACAGAGAATGTAAACAGTATTATGATTATAGGCAGTGATGTAATACAAACATTAGTGCAAGTATGAGAAGTAGTGCAAACTGTATGAGCACATGACCGAGAGTTTAGTGAATAACCCGTTTGATGACACAGAGTCCAGTGTTAAAAACTTTGTGTTGAGTGATAATGTGTGAGAAAGTTTTAGTGTTAAGGCAGTTCAAATGGGAGGGGGGGCAGAGCAGGCAGAGTGTTTAGCATTCTGACTGCCTGATGAACAGAGCTGTCTCTCAGTCTGCTGGTTCGAGCCTGGAGACTCCTCAGTCTCCTCCCTGATGGCAGCAGTCTGAAGCAGCTGTGTAGTGGGTGTGTGGGATCACCTGCCATGCAGTGGGCTTTCCGAGTGAGGCGTTTGCTGTGTAAGTCCTGCAGTGAGGGCAAGGAGGTGCCCACGATCTTCTCAGCTGCTCTCACAATGCGCTGGAGGCTCTTGCGGCAGGATGCAGTACATGCACCAAACCACACAGTGATGCAGCTGGTCAGGACACTTTCTATGGCACCTCTGTAGAAGGTGCTCATGATGGGGGTTGAAGCTCCAGCCCTTTTCAGCTTGCGGAGAAAGTAGAGACGCTGGTGAGCCTTCTTTGCCAGTGCTGCAGTGTTCCTGCTCCAGGACAGGTCCTTTGAGACGTGCACTCCCAGGAACTTGGTGCTGTCTACTCTCTCCACTGCGGTGCTGTTGATGGTCAGAGGGGCATGTTGGGCATCCTTCTTCCTGAAGTCCACAACAATCTCCTTTGTCTTCTCCACGTTGAGAGTGAGATTGTTGTGTCCGCACCACAAGGCCAGGCGGCTCACCTCGTTCCTGTAGTCCGTCTCATCGTTGTTGCTGATGAGACCCACCACTGTTGTGTCGTCCGCAAACTTGATGAAGTGGTTGGAGCTGTACGATGGTGTGCAGTCGTGTGTTAGCAGGGTGAATAGAAGGGGGCTCAGCACACATCCTTGTGGGGCCCCTGTGTTCAATGTGATGGTGCTAGATGTGTTACTCCCGACCCGCACTGTCTGTGGTCTCCCGGTCAGGAAGTCTAGCAGCCAGTTACACATTGAGGTGTTCAGCCCCAGACTGTCCAGTTTAAGGATGAGCTGTTGGGGGATGATGGTGTTAAATGCCGAGCTGAAGTCGATGAACAACATTCTAACATAGGAGTCCTTCGTGTCCAGATGTGTGAGAGCTGTGTCCATCCATCCATCCATCCATCCATCAATCCATTTTCTACCGCTTATCCGGGATAAGATTGTGGGGGTGGCAGCCTAAGCAGGGAGGCCCAGACTTCACTCTCCCCAGCCACTTGGGCCAGCTCCTCTGGGGGAATCCCAAGGCATTCCCAGGCCAGCTGAGAAACATAGTCCCTCCAGCGTGTCCTGGGTCTTCCTCCTGGCCTCCTCCTGGTGGGACGTGTCTGGAACACCTCACTAGGGAGGTGTCCAGGAGGCATCCTGACCAGATGCCCGAGCCACCTCAGCTGGCTCCTCTGAACATGGAGGAGCAGCAGCTCTACTCTGAGTCCCTCAAGGATGATCATGCTTCTCGCCCTATCTCTACTGCAGAGCCCAGACACTAGGGGTGTAACGGTACGCTAAAATCACATTTCGGTTCGGTTCAACTACAAGGAGGGCTCGGTTCGGTTTATTTTCGGTTTATTTTTGGTACAAAAAAAAAGACAAAATAAAGACTTACAAAATGTTTATTTTGAAAATATGCCAAAAATATGTTTGTATTGTATTGTAGTAATAAATAAATGTGACTCATTTGGATGATATTTTAAATAACCAGCACTCTACAATAAATAAACTATATTAACAATAATAAAAATCCTAATAAATATAATAACAGTCAGAACAATAAGCAGCAACAGACTGTTTACAATCTAACTAATCAAGTTTTTGTCCAGTAGCAGCAGTGTGGCTGTATTTGTTTCGAAGATGGAAGAAGCAAGTTTTAAACAGATGCTTAATGTGATATTCAAATGTAAGATTGGAATCCATTTTTATTCAGGACAGGAGTGATGTGTTCATATTTCCGTGTGTTGGTCAAAAAGCGGGCGGCAGAGTTTTGAACAAGCTGTAAACGGGAGATGGAGGATTGATTAATACCAACATACAAAGCATTACAATAGTAAAGTCTGGATGTCACAAAGGCATGAATGGCCTTCTCCAGATCACTATGGCTGAGGAGTGACTTTACTTTAGAGAGCAGACGGAGCTGAAAGAAGCTGGTTTTGACAACAGAACTGATCTGTTTATCAAACTTTAAGTTGGAGTCAAGCTGCACTCCAAGATTTCTAACTACCGGGTTGAAGTGGGGGAGGGGAAGACCAAAATTGGGACTGGGAAGGATGTTGCTGGCGTCACCGTGTACACCAAATAAAATGCATTCAGTTTTATCTGTGTTTAGGTGGAGGAAGTTTTGAGACAGCCAGTGCACGCAGTCAGGGTGATACGCTGATCAAGTCCTGTGAGTTTCTGCCCTTTTCAAAATTTCTAAGTGCCTCAACAGGCCCTCTAACCTCTAAAGGTCAAAAGGTCAGGCTAATATATAAATGCCCGTAATTCATAGAAGAAAGCAGCTAGGAACACAAAATTCCCTTCCTCGGCACTACAATTAACCCGCAAAATTGGAGCTGTAGGCCCATTAACTTACATTGCCCATTGACTTACATTGCATTTAGGTCTGTGTTCATCGGGCCGCCACGGGCCACAGGAATTGACCAGAGCCACAAAACTATAGAAACTGGTAGAAACGGTTGCGCTTAAGAGATCCTGTCAATTTGGTGATGCTAGGTCAAAGGTAAGGTACCTTAATTAACTTTTGAACAAGCGGAGGCCTGTGGACAATTCCCGCCACTTTTTTTTACATCTTCTGCAGCCTGTATCTCTCTGTAGGAAGCAAGGAACTGGACCAAATTTGCTTGAGATCTAGATCAGGATAGGCCGCATCTACCCTGAAAATTTGGCCTTCCTACGTGCACCATAAGACCACCAAACGGCCCGCAAAGGCCAGTCAGGTGTATTTTTTGTGAAAAATAGTGTTGCAGAAAAAAACTCCTAACTCAGGATCCCAAAGTCCTGGAGACTCCAGATTTGAATCACATGTACATGGAGTAAGCCCTAAAAGAGTGTGAAAGGTTCATGCACGTATGTGCACGGGAAAGGGTCCGAATTTACAAAATATGTTCAGAAAAGGCAGTTTTTGGGGGCCAACATTATTTAAGTTCCTAACTCGGGAACAAAAGCGTTTAGGGACCCCAGATTTGAGGTGTCAACATTGGGGGGAGAGTGGAACACATCCATCTTGTCATTTTTTTCATAACTGTTTTTTCATGTTTCCAGCCTGGGATCATGGATGGGGTAACGTTCGTAATCCAACACAGTGTTTTGACATGGTCAGAAACAATCCCAGTTCATTTTTTTAGAAAGGTGCTAGGAGGCTGATTTTTGAGTATGTTGTTCTCGGGCCTCTGACGGATGCGTAGGCGTCGACCCCGCTCAGATCGGACACCGTTTAGGGTGTTAAACTAAGCGGGGTTCACCCCAGATTCGTCCAAAATACAAGTACCCATAAATCCTAGGGTAAAAGATGTAGAGACACAAAAATTCACGAGCTAGGTCGTGACCTCATGTCGACCACACCCTGCGAGTTTTGTGACTCTAGGCCTCCGTTTAGAGGTTGAACCAGAAACCCGATTTTGGTCAAATTTCAGGTACCCATAAATCATAGCGTGAATGGACGACTCACTGAGTGTTGTCAGGGGGTCTAGCTGATCAGGCCCTGTGAGTTTCAGCCCTTTGCGAGCTTTTTAAGAGGAGCTATGACCTTCCGATGTTGAAAGGTCAAAAGGTCAAGGAAAATGAGAATTGACCCCAAACACACAGCACGCAGTCAGGGTGATACGCTGATCAAGTCCTGTGAGTTTCTGCCCTTTTCAACGTTTCTAAGTGCCTCAACAGGCCCTCTAACCTCTAAAGGTCAAAAGGTCAGGCTAATATATAAATGCCCGTAATTCATAGAAGAAAGCAGCTAGGGACACAAAATTCCCTTCCTCGGCACTACAATTAACCCGCAAAATTGGAGCTGTAGGCCCATTAACTTACATTGCCCATTGACTTACATTGCATTTAGGTCTGTGTTCATCAGGCCGCCACGGGCCACAGGAATTGACCAGAGCCACAAAACTATAGAAACTGGTAGAAACGGTTGCGCTTAAGAGATCCTGTCAATTTGGTGGTGCTAGGCCAAAGGTAAGGTACCTTAATTAACTTTTGAACAAGGGGAGGCCTGTGGACAATTCCCGCCACTTTTTTTTACACCTTCTGCAGCCTGTATCTCCCTGTAGGAAGCAAGGAACTGGACCAAATTTGCTGGAGATCTAGATCAGGATAGGCCACATTTACCCTGAAAATTTGGCCTTCCTACGTGCACCATAAGACCACCAAACGGTCCGCAAAGGCCGGTCAGGTGTATTTTTTGTGAAAAATAGTGTTGCAGAAAAAAACTCATAACTCAGGATCCCGAAGTCCTGGAGACTCCAGATTTGAATCACATGTACATGGAGGAAGCCCTAAAAGAGTGTGAAAGGTTCATGCACGTACGTGTACGGGAAAGGGTCAGAATTTACAAAATATGTTCAGAAAAGGCAGTTTTTGGGGGCCAACATTATTTAAGTTCCTAACTCGGGAACAAAAGCGTTTAGGGACCCCAGATTTGAGGTGTCAACATTGGGGGGAGAGTGGAACACATCCATCTTGTCATTTTTTTCATAACTGTTTTTTCATGTTTCCAGCCTGGGGTCACAAATGGGGTAAGGTTCGTAATCCAACACAGTGTTTTGACATGGTCAGAAACAATCCCAGTTCATTTTTTTAGAAAGGTGCTAGGAGGCTGATTTTTGAGTATGTTGTTCTCGGGCCTCTGACGGATGCGTAGGTGTTGACCCCGCTCAGATCGGACACCGTTTAGGGTGTTAAACTAAGCGGGGTTCACCCCAGATTCGTCCAAAATACAAGTACCCATAAATCCTAGGGTAAAAGATGTAGAGACACAAAAATTCACGAGCTAGGTCGTGACCTCATGTCGACCACATCCTGCGAGTTTTGTGACTCTTAGAAAATAAACATCTGAATATGGGGGAATAAACTTGATCACATTCATTAAACCTTTATTTAGGCAAGTTAATCCCACTGAGCCTCGAGGACTCGTTTACAAGAGAGACCTCGCTACAAACAAAGAAAGATGACAACAGCAGATATTCCTTGGACAATCAATAATAGACTATCTTAAGAGAGGAATATAGATGTTTAAATTTATTTTTTTAATCAAGTTAAAACAAAGATGTCAAAGTAGCAAAACAGACAGATTATAAGGCAGATGTTAAAAAAAATCAAAAACAGGAACATGTCTGCAGTGGTTTTTGCCAATATTCCATCAGATTCTTAAAGCAATTTAGAGAAGTCAAGGTCGAGAGCTTCAGATCTTTTTGAAAGATATTCCAGGAAGCAGGAGTGGAGAGGGAGAAGGCTCTTTTGCCAATAAGTTCAGTCCTCACTGATGGAACACTGCAGGTAATCATATCTTGAGAGCACACACTGTAGCTGCACTCATGCAGGGACATGTGAGAGGATATGAAGGCAGCAGACCAAGAAGTGATTTGAAGATGAAAATGTACCAGTGCAAGAGTCTGCATGAGGTTAATGATGACCAGTTAACCAGTGTAGGGTGTAGTGGTGGGTATGATAATCACAGCCAGTTATGAATCTTAGTGCACCATGATAGACAGCATCCAACATCTGCAGGGTGCTTGTTGGAGCGTTCATGTTGATAATGTTACCGTAATCAATGGAGGGAAGGAAAGTCACAGTTTCAAGGCATTTCTTAGCATTTAGTGTTAGACATGATCTGTTTCTGAAAAAGAAACCCAGTTTATCTTTAAGTTTATTTACAAGGTTTTCTACGTATATATATATATATATATATATATATATATATAATATATATATATATATATATATATATATATATACATAGAAAAAAAATATATACATATATATACATATATATATATATATATACATGGAAAAAAATTAATAGAGAATGAAATTACAGAAACAATAACACACTAAAAGTAATACAAAAAATTAAAAGCATTGAAAATGAAAACACAGGACAAAATATACTACATCAGCTCACAAAGTGTGAAACACCAGAGAAAACAGATTAGTGTTTAGCATGGATTTGAACACAGGAAGGAAGGTGGCCTGCCTAATGTTGGGGGACAGGTTGCTCCAGAGTTTGGGGACGATGACTGAAAACGCCCAATCTCCTCTGAGCTTCGGTCTAGTTTTTGGAACAGCCAAAGGCAGCTGATCGGATGATCTCATTATCTCAGGGCCCAGAGAGGGAACATATGGTTCCAGAAGCTCAGAGAGGTAGAGGGGTGCGAGGCCATTTAGGCACTTATAGGTATGTCCATCCATCCATCCATCCATCCATCCATTCATCCATCCATCAATCCATTTTCTACCGCTTATCCGGGATAAGATTGTGGGGGTGGCAGCCTAAGCAGGGAGGCCCAGACTTCCCTCTCCCCAGCCACTTGGGCCAGCTCCTCTGGGGGAATCCCAAGGCGTTCCAAGGCCAGCTGAGAAACATAGTACCTCCAGCGTGTCCTGGGTCTTCCTCCTGGCCTCCTCCTGGTGGGACGTGTCCGGAACACCATAGGGAGGTGTCCAGGAGGCATCCTGACCAGATGCCCGAGCCACCTCAGCTGGCTCCTCTGAACATGGAGGAGCAGCAGCTCTACTCTGAGTCCTTCAAGGATTATCAAGCTTCTCGCCCTATCTCTATTGCAGAGCCTAGACACCCTGCGGAGAAAACTCATTTTGGCCGCTTGTATCCACGATCTTGTTCTTTTGGTCACAACCCAAGGCTCATGACCATAGATGAGGGTAGGAACGTAGATCGACCAGTAAATTGAGAGCTTTGCATTTTTGCTCAGCTCTCTCTTCACCACAACAGACTGGTGTAACGCCTGCTCAACTGTAGAAGCAGCACCTATCTGTCTATGGATCTCCTGCTCCATTTTTCCTTCAATCGTGAACAAGACCCTGAGACACTTAAACTACTCCACTTCGAGAAGGACCTCCACCCCGACCTAAAGAAGGCACTCTACCCTTTTCCGGATCAAGACCATGGCCTCAGATTTGGAGGAACTGATCTTCATCCCGGCCGTGTCCCACTCGGCTGTGAACCGTTCAAGTGAAAGCTGTAGATCACGACTTGATGAAGTCAACATGACCACAACATCAACTGCTAAAGCAGTGATACAATCCTAAGGTCACTGAAACAGATCCCCTCAACACCTTTGTTGCACCTGTAAATTCTGTCCATAAAACTTATGAACAGAATTGGTGATAAAGGGAAACCTTGGCGTAGTCCAACTCTTATCGGGAACTAGCCTGACTTAGTGCCGGCAATGTGGACCAAGCTCTGACACCGGTCATACAGAAACCTAACTGCCAGTATCAAAAGGACTGGTAACCAATACTCTTGGAGTATCCCCGAGAGGCTGTTTTGTTTCAATATGTCATTGTATTTAGCTGAAATAACAATAAAACCTCTCTCACTCAGATTCTAATTGTACAGGGTTAGGGTTAGGGTTAGGGTTAACCCTAAACCTAACCCTAACCCACTAACCCTAACCCAGGACCAACACAGAGCATTTCCCATCATCGGCAACCATTAACATATTTTTGTGGACTTTTACTAATGCCGTTTCAGTGGAATGGTGTTTTAGAAAACCAGACTGAAAGGGATCAGAGATCTGTAGCTGACAGAACCAGGATCTGAGTTGGATTTCTACAACTTTTTCAAGTACTGTAATTAGTAAATTACTTTGAAAAAATAAGAGAAAAGGCAGTTTAGTTATCGGACAGAAGTTAGAAAAGGAGCCAGAGTCAAGATTAGGTTTCTTTAAGAGAGGGGTCACTTCTGCTGTTTTAAAATATAATGGGACAAACCCTTAGTTCAGGAAGTTGTTATGGTAATCATCGCCAACACTGTTGAGTCAATACAGGTTAGAGTCTGAACAAGCAAAGAGCTGGGTAATATTTCCAATGAACAAGTAGAGAGTTTCATTTTGCCAACTAATGAGGTCAGGTCATTTAATGAAATCGGAACAAAAGAAGAAAATGGCAAAACACTGAGGCTCTTCAAGAAAGGTAGCAAAGCTACGAGATATATTTGATTTCAGGTCCATCAACTTCTTTATGAAAAAAACTGAGGAACATGTTACAGTCATTGTTTGAAGTTAATGAAGCATGGTGTGCTGGAGGAGATACAATACTGCTGATAGTATTAAATAACACTTTAGGATTGTTTTTGTTCTGGTGAAGGATATTGCTAAAATAAGATGACCTGGCATCACATTATGTCACATTGTTGATATTGTATGTATGCAGACTGTTGATTTTCTTTTTTTGCATAGTGTTGTTCTGTTTTTTCTGTTGACTTGTTGTCAGAGGTGGGTAGGAACTAGTTACATTTACTCTGTTACATTTACTTAAGTAGCTTTTTGAGAAAATTGTACTTGTGAGAGTAGTTTAAATGTGAAAGACTTGTACTTTTACTTGAGTAAATTTTAGGGGAGAAAACCGCAACTTTTACTCAGTTACTATGGGCTTTCTGCCGATCGCTACAGTTACTTTTGTTTCAAGTATGTAAAAACATTTGCAGCAAAATTATTGCGTAACTTATTGTCACCTGACATGTAACCAATCAAGTGAAGCCAACCAGTCACGTGACCACAACAAACTCCGCGCGGGCCATGTTGAGTGACGTCGGAGATTCTGGTAAACAGTTAGTGCTGTTTATAGGATGTCAAAATGTAAGAAAATGAGTTCCAACATTTACTGGTAGAAACAAAGTTTTGCAGAAAGTCAAGTTTATTATTATTTAGCAGAATTATTTGGGCTACAGTTGCCTTTGTGTTTGTTTTTTATTTACAACAATGTAAAAGATAAGTGGTTTATTTCTAAATCCTTTTGGCTGGTATTGCCTTTGTGTTTTTATTTATAACAATGTATGTTCAGTCTCATTAAAAGTTATGTTTCCTTGTAAATCCATTTGCATGTTATAATTTAATGACACGAGATGGTACTCCGCAGTTACTCACTACTTGAGTAGGTTATAATCAAAGTACTTTATTACTTTTACTCAAGTAAATTTTTGGATGCCT
>JBBPBX010081570.1:0-15926 GCA_038048925.1 Garcialebias charrua | reverse complement strand
ACACACACACACACACACACACACACACACACACACACACACACACACACACTTCCCACACCACAACAGGATTATTGTCACCGCCTGGAGGGATCCTTTTTAATCAATCACATGCCAGTCCAAAGTCCACCCTGGTATGCGATCTGTCGCCCCGGAGAAGACGCCACTCCAGCAGACGCCTGTTCAGTTGAGCTGGGCGTTAAGCCCAACTCGGCCCGCAGGACGCGTGACGCGGCACGCCGTCCAGCCAGCGGACACCGATCCAGGACCAGTCGGCAGTTGACGACCCAGGTGGAGGCAGAAAACCAGTCGGGACCATCCGAACAGCAGCACACACAGTAAGGACAAACAGCAGAGACACCGAGCTCCTCCTCTAACAAGAGAGGGAAGCAGAAAGCTTGCAACGGTGGTCACGAGAACAATAGATCATCGTGACCTAAAGCGCCCAGCTAGCGCATGACAGCCAGCTAAAGCCGCCGGAAGGCGGATGACGTGTGTTCCCCTGGAGGCGGGCTCCGTTTTATACCGGAAGCCAGCCCCAGACACACCAATCACGTCGCAGCACCTGTGGTGCTTTTAATGACTGCAGGTCATCTTGCCACAGTAAGGTTTTGTAAAAGTTCTCAAAGTCCAGTTGTTTTTGTCATGAACTTTTCTGAATTTACCATGACTAAGAATAAGGATGACTAAGAATCTTCACCAGCTGTAAACAACAATGCAGTCCATATTGGAACTGAATTGGACCACACAACACGCACAGTACTGTAAATCATTCTTGCACATCCAGACGTTCCTGTCTTTCTGGCCATATATTTTCATCAACATCGCAGCAAATATCATCCCTGACAATGCAGAAAGGAAAGTGTCTCCTTGAGTAGTGAATCCACCCTCTGCAGGACTCTGATGTGACCTGGTGATGAGCGGCTGAGATCAAGACGTGGTGACGAGCGGCTGAGATCACGTGAGAGCTGTGATGCGTAAGTTACATGGCAGGATACAGGTAAACCAAACAAATATGATTCAACTCAGGTAAAACGAGCCAATATAATAAATCAAACGTAAAAAATACCTATTGTTCAATAAAAGAAACTGGACGAGGAGACCTTGGACAGTCTGGGGAGTTACGTGGAGGACGAGTGTTTTGACAACATCATGATGGGTAAACCATGACTATATTCTGACATTATTACGATGTCATTTTTTATTTTATCATATTCGTTATCTTTTATGTACATTGGACTCTGAGTCTGTAATCTATCTATCTATCTATCTATCTATCTATCTATCTATCTATCTATCTATCTATCTATCTATCTATCTATCTATCTATCTATCTATCTATCTATCTATCTATCTATCTATCTATCTATCTATCTATCTATCTATCTATCTATCTATCTATCTATCTATCTATCTATCTATCTATCTATCTATCTATCTATCTATCTATCTATCTATCTATCTATCTATCTATCTATCTATCTATCTATCTATCTATCTATCTATCTATCTATCTATCTATCTATCTATCTATCTATCTATCTATCTATCTATCTATCTATCTATCTATCTATCTATCTATCTATCTATCTATCTATCATTCTGGTAATATTACGACCTTATTTTCGTAATATTATTAATTTATTCTCGTACTATTTTATTATAGTAATATTATGACTTAATTTTCATAATTCCATGTCTTTTTTGATCCTCGTAATGCAATTTAAATTTATTTTTATGATTAACGTGGCCCTAATATTCCGTCGTAAATCTGACCTGTTAGATTTTGGTCCATTTGAAGTCTCTGTTGAATTCACTCTGGATGTGGAGTAACAGCCATGTTCAGTTTCAGATACATGTTGTTTTTACTTCCGAACAGAAGGTGGCAGCAGAAGCACTACTGCAGTCTGAGAGAAGACAGGAAGTGACGTCACCGCTAGTTGGAAAAAAGACCCTTCTGAGTTGATTTTTTATTAATTTCTCTAAATCTCGGCTGTAGGTCTCACAGTCTGGATTGATCTAATCTGAGCTCTGTTGTGTTGTTGGTCCGCTTTAGGTAAATTACTTTATGAATGTTGTGAGATTTCAGGTTCGCTTTTTGTGCATCGATGCCGCATTGCATTGTGCTAAATTATGGATGTATCTTAAACTAAAGGAATTAAATTTTGACATTCTTTGTCAACCTTTGTGTGAATTATTTATTTTGAAACAAAAACTATGAAGAGTTTGAGCTCCGGTGTTTTCTTCCATTTTATGTGTGCCGTCAGTCAGAAGGATAGGAGCCTAAAACACGTTCTTGTGAGTGATGTCTACAATTCATACTTACCTGGCAGGGGAGATACCATGATCATGAAGGTGGTTCACCCAAGGTGAGGCTTAGTCATTGCACATCGACAAAGCTGATATCCTTGCAAATTCCCCAAATGTGGGAATCTTGACTGCAAAATTTGTGGTAGTGGGGGACTGCGTTCGCGCTCTCCCCTGATGATTTGTTTAAATTAAAATATCTTCATTACAGATATTGTAGGAGTGAAATACTTTATTGGTAGTACATACTTTTATTGTAGTAGTAAATAATAGTAGGTACTTAAATTGACAAAGAGTGAAACCGTCTTGTGCCATTACAAATAGAGTCCAGTCGTTCTTGCATTGAACGTCTTGTGAATTTACTTAAATTGTAGTTTAGAGAAAAAGTACTGGACTTAGTTGTAACAGAAGGCATTTCAATTCAGAGAACGGGAAGTGTGGGGGTTTGAGTTATAAAGCTGAGATGAGATACATACATCCATACGCAGATTGACCTATCACACCTCAGTAGGAATTTGTTATGGTCCTTTTTTATTAATCTAAATCATAGATGTGCCAATCTGGTCACATGGATATGTGAAACTGGCTGGGTATCAGTCCTACAGCTGCATTGTAAGGTTTTGTAAAAGTTCTCAAAGTCCAGTTGTTTTTGTCATGAACTTTTCTGAATTTACCATGACTAAGAATAAGGATGACTAAGAATCTTCACCAGCTGTAAACAACAATGCAGTCCATATTGGAACTGAATTGGACCACACAACACGCACAGTACTGTAAATCATTCTTGCACATCCAGATGTTCCTGTCTTTCTGGCCATATATTTTCATCAACATCGCAGCAAATATCATCCCTGACAATGCAGAAAGGAAAGTGTCTCCTTGAGTAGTGAATCCACCCTCTGCAGGACTCTGATGTGACCTGGTGATGAGCGGCTGAGATCAAGACGTGGTGACGAGCGGCTGAGATCACGTGAGAGCTGTGATGCGTAAGTTACATGGCAGGATACAGGTAAACCAAACAAATATGATTCAACTCAGGTAAAACGAGCCAATATAATAAATCAAACGTAAAAAATACCTATTGTTCAATAAAAGAAACTGGACGAGGAGACCTTGGACAGTCTGGGGAGTTACGTGGAGGACGAGTGTTTTGACAACATCATGATGGGTAAACCATGACTATATTCTGACATTATTACGATGTCATTTTTTATTTTATCATATTCGTTATCTTTTATGTACATTGGACTCTGAGTCTGTAATCTATCTATCTATCTATCTATCTATCTATCTATCTATCTATCTATCTATCTATCTATCTATCTATCTATCTATCTATCTATCTATCTATCTATCTATCTATCTATCTATCTATCTATCTATCTATCTATCTATCTATCTATCTATCTATCTATCTATCTATCTATCTATCTATCTATCTATCTATCTATCTATCTATCTATCTATCTATCTATCTATCTATCTATCTATCTATCTATCTATCTATCTATCTATCTATCTATCTATCTATCATTCTGGTAATATTACGACCTTATTTTCGTAATATTATTAATTTATTCTCGTACTATTTTATTATAGTAATATTATGACTTAATTTTCATAATTCCATGTCTTTTTTGATCCTCGTAATGCAATTTAAATTTATTTTTATGATTAACGTGGCCCTAATATTCCGTCGTAAATCTGACCTGTTAGATTTTGGTCCATTTGAAGTCTCTGTTGAATTCACTCTGGATGTGGAGTAACAGCCATGTTCAGTTTCAGATACATGTTGTTATTACTTCCGAACAGAAGGTGGCAGCAGAAGCACTACTGCAGTCTGAGAGAAGACAGGAAGTGACGTCACCGCTAGTTGGAAAAAAGACCCTTCTGAGTTGATTTTTTATTAATTTCTCTAAATCTCGGCTGTAGGTCTCACAGTCTGGATTGATCTAATCTGAGCTCTGTTGTGTTGTTGGTCCGCTTTAGGTAAATTACTTTATGAATGTTGTGAGATTTCAGGTTCGCTTTTTGCGCATCGATGCCGCATTGCATTGTGCTAAATTATGGATGTATCTTAAACTAAAGGAATTAAATTTTGACATTCTTTGTCAACCTTTGTGTGAATTATTTATTTTGAAACAAAAACTATGAAGAGTTTGAGCTCCGGTGTTTTCTTCCATTTTATGTGTGCCGTCAGTCAGAAGGATAGGAGCCTAAAACACGTTCTTGTGAGTGATGTCTACAATTCATACTTACCTGGCAGGGGAGATACCATGATCATGAAGGTGGTTCACCCAAGGTGAGGCTTAGTCATTGCACATCGACAAAGCTGATATCCTTGCAAATTCCCCAAATGTGGGAATCTTGACTGCAAAATTTGTGGTAGTGGGGGACTGCGTTCGCGCTCTCCCCTGATGATTTGTTTAAATTAAAATATCTTCATTACAGATATTGTAGGAGTGAAATACTTTATTGGTAGTACATACTTTTATTGTAGTAGTAAATAATAGTAGGTACAGTAATTTCTGGTGTATAGGTCGCACCTGTGTATAGGTCGCATTGTCCAATCATCACCAATATATTGGAAAAATCCTTAGATAGGTCGCACTGGTGTATAGGTCGCACCTACGTTTAGCTCTGCTGCAAATGTCTGCCACAGGAGCGCACAGCAAAGCTTTTAAGAAGATTAACACTCAAAAACAATTATTTGTTTGATAAAAATTATAGCAAATATATGTCTGAGCTGAACTTTTCCTTAATAAATGAACGTAATTGTGAAATGAGCTGGATTTTAAAATTTGTTTCGCCGAAAGTGATAACAAGCCATATATAGGTCGCACTGGTGTATAGGTCGCAGGCCTTGAAAAAAACATAAAAAGGTGTGACCTATACACCGGAAAATACGGTACTTAAATTGACAAAGAGTGAAACCGTCTTGTGCCATTACAAATAGAGTCCAGTCGTTCTTGCATTGAACGTCTTGTGAATTTACTTAAATTGTAGTTTAGAGAAAAAGTACTGGACTTAGTTGTAACAGAAGGCATTTCAATTCAGAGAACGGGAAGTGTGGGGGTTTGAGTTATAAAGCTGAGATGAGATACATACATCCATACGCAGATTGACCTATCACACCTCAGTAGGAATTTGTTATGGTCCTTTTTTATTAATCTAAATCATAGATGTGCCAATCTGGTCACATGGATATGTGAAACTGGCTGGGTATCAGTCCTACAGCTGCATTGTAAGGTTTTGTAAAAGTTCTCAAAGTCCAGTTGTTTTTGTCATGAACTTTTCTGAATTTACCATGACTAAGAATAAGGATGACTAAGAATCTTCACCAGCTGTAAACAACAATGCAGTCCATATTGGAACTGAATTGGACCACACAACACGCACAGTACTGTAAATCATTCTTGCACATCCAGACGTTCCTGTCTTTCTGGCCATATATTTTCATCAACATCGCAGCAAATATCATCCCTGACAATGCAGAAAGGAAAGTGTCTCCTTGAGTAGTGAATCCACCCTCTGCAGGACTCTGATGTGACCTGGTGATGAGCGGCTGAGATCAAGACGTGGTGACGAGCGGCTGAGATCACGTGAGAGCTGTGATGCGTAAGTTACATGGCAGGATACAGGTAAACCAAACAAATATGATTCAACTCAGGTAAAACGAGCCAATATAATAAATCAAACGTAAAAAATACCTATTGTTCAATAAAAGAAACTGGACGAGGAGACCTTGGACAGTCTGGGGAGTTACGTGGAGGACGAGTGTTTTGACAACATCATGTTGGGTAAACCATGACTATATTCTGACATTATTACGATGTCATTTTTTATTTTATCATATTCGTTATCTTTTATGTACATTGGACTCTGAGTCTGTAATCTATCTATCTATCTATCTATCTATCTATCTATCTATCTATCTATCTATCTATCTATCTATCTATCTATCTATCTATCTATCTATCTATCTATCTATCTATCTATCTATCTATCTATCTATCTATCTATCTATCATTCTGGTAATATTACGACCTTATTTTCGTAATATTATTAATTTATTCTCGTACTATTTTATTATAGTAATATTATGACTTAATTTTCATAATTCCATGTCTTTTTTGATCCTCGTAATGCAATTTAAATTTATTTTTATGATTAACGTGGCCCTAATATTCCGTCGTAAATCTGACCTGTTAGATTTTGGTCCATTTGAAGTCTCTGTTGAATTCACTCTGGATGTGGAGTAACAGCCATGTTCAGTTTCAGATACATGTTGTTTTTACTTCCGAACAGAAGGTGGCAGCAGAAGCACTACTGCAGTCTGAGAGAAGACAGGAAGTGACGTCACCGCTAGTTGGAAAAAAGACCCTTCTGAGTTGATTTTTTATTAATTTCTCTAAATCTCGGCTGTAGGTCTCACAGTCTGGATTGATCTAATCTGAGCTCTGTTGTGTTGTTGGTCCGCTTTAGGTAAATTACTTTATGAATGTTGTGAGATTTCAGGTTCGCTTTTTGTGCATCGATGCCGCATTGCATTGTGCTAAATTATGGATGTATCTTAAACTAAAGGAATTAAATTTTGACATTCTTTGTCAACCTTTGTGTGAATTATTTATTTTGAAACAAAAACTATGAAGAGTTTGAGCTCCGGTGTTTTCTTCCATTTTATGTGTGCCGTCAGTCAGAAGGATAGGAGCCTAAAACACGTTCTTGTGAGTGATGTCTACAATTCATACTTACCTGGCAGGGGAGATACCATGATCATGAAGGTGGTTCACCCAAGGTGAGGCTTAGTCATTGCACATCGACAAAGCTGATATCCTTGCAAATTCCCCAAATGTGGGAATCTTGACTGCAAAATTTGTGGTAGTGGGGGACTGCGTTCGCGCTCTCCCCTGATGATTTGTTTAAATTAAAATATCTTCATTACAGATATTGTAGGAGTGAAATACTTTATTGGTAGTACATACTTTTATTGTAGTAGTAAATAATAGTAGGTACTTAAATTGACAAAGAGTGAAACCGTCTTGTGCCATTACAAATAGAGTCCAGTCGTTCTTGCATTGAACGTCTTGTGAATTTACTTAAATTGTAGTTTAGAGAAAAAGTACTGGACTTAGTTGTAACAGAAGGCATTTCAATTCAGAGAACGGGAAGTGTGGGGGTTTGAGTTATAAAGCTGAGATGAGATACATACATCCATACGCAGATTGACCTATCACACCTCAGTAGGAATTTGTTATGGTCCTTTTTTATTAATCTAAATCATAGATGTGCCAATCTGGTCACATGGATATGTGAAACTGGCTGGGTATCAGTCCTACAGCTGCATTGTAAGGTTTTGTAAAAGTTCTCAAAGTCCAGTTGTTTTTGTCATGAACTTTTCTGAATTTACCATGACTAAGAATAAGGATGACTAAGAATCTTCACCAGCTGTAAACAACAATGCAGTCCATATTGGAACTGAATTGGACCACACAACACGCACAGTACTGTAAATCATTCTTGCACATCCAGACGTTCCTGTCTTTCTGGCCATATATTTTCATCAACATCGCAGCAAATATCATCCCTGACAATGCAGAAAGGAAAGTGTCTCCTTGAGTAGTGAATCCACCCTCTGCAGGACTCTGATGTGACCTGGTGATGAGCGGCTGAGATCAAGACGTGGTGACGAGCGGCTGAGATCACGTGAGAGCTGTGATGCGTAAGTTACATGGCAGGATACAGGTAAACCAAACAAATATGATTCAACTCAGGTAAAACGAGCCAATATAATAAATCAAACGTAAAAAATACCTATTGTTCAATAAAAGAAACTGGACGAGGAGACCTTGGACAGTCTGGGGAGTTACGTGGAGGACGAGTGTTTTGACAACATCATGATGGGTAAACCATGACTATATTCTGACATTATTACGATGTCATTTTTTATTTTATCATATTCGTTATCTTTTATGTACATTGGACTCTGAGTCTGTAATCTATCTATCTATCTATCTATCTATCTATCTATCTATCTATCTATCTATCTATCTATCTATCTATCTATCTATCTATCTATCTATCTATCTATCTATCTATCTATCTATCTATCTATCTATCTATCTATCTATCTATCTATCTATCTATCTATCTATCTATCTATCTATCTATCTATCTATCTATCTATCTATCTATCTATCATTCTGGTAATATTACGACCTTATTTTCGTAATATTATTAATTTATTCTCGTACTATTTTATTATAGTAATATTATGACTTAATTTTCATAATTCCATGTCTTTTTTGATCCTCGTAATGCAATTTAAATTTATTTTTATGATTAACGTGGCCCTAATATTCCGTCGTAAATCTGACCTGTTAGATTTTGGTCCATTTGAAGTCTCTGTTGAATTCACTCTGGATGTGGAGTAACAGCCATGTTCAGTTTCAGATACATGTTGTTATTACTTCCGAACAGAAGGTGGCAGCAGAAGCACTACTGCAGTCTGAGAGAAGACAGGAAGTGACGTCACCGCTAGTTGGAAAAAAGACCCTTCTGAGTTGATTTTTTATTAATTTCTCTAAATCTCGGCTGTAGGTCTCACAGTCTGGATTGATCTAATCTGAGCTCTGTTGTGTTGTTGGTCCGCTTTAGGTAAATTACTTTATGAATGTTGTGAGATTTCAGGTTCGCTTTTTGCGCATCGATGCCGCATTGCATTGTGCTAAATTATGGATGTATCTTAAACTAAAGGAATTAAATTTTGACATTCTTTGTCAACCTTTGTGTGAATTATTTATTTTGAAACAAAAACTATGAAGAGTTTGAGCTCCGGTGTTTTCTTCCATTTTATGTGTGCCGTCAGTCAGAAGGATAGGAGCCTAAAACACGTTCTTGTGAGTGATGTCTACAATTCATACTTACCTGGCAGGGGAGATACCATGATCATGAAGGTGGTTCACCCAAGGTGAGGCTTAGTCATTGCACATCGACAAAGCTGATATCCTTGCAAATTCCCCAAATGTGGGAATCTTGACTGCAAAATTTGTGGTAGTGGGGGACTGCGTTCGCGCTCTCCCCTGATGATTTGTTTAAATTAAAATATCTTCATTACAGATATTGTAGGAGTGAAATACTTTATTGGTAGTACATACTTTTATTGTAGTAGTAAATAATAGTAGGTACAGTAATTTCTGGTGTATAGGTCGCACCTGTGTATAGGTCGCATTGTCCAATCATCACCAATATATTGGAAAAATCCTTAGATAGGTCGCACTGGTGTATAGGTCGCACCTACGTTTAGCTCTGCTGCAAATGTCTGCCACAGGAGCGCACAGCAAAGCTTTTAAGAAGATTAACACTCAAAAACAATTATTTGTTTGATAAAAATTATAGCAAATATATGTCTGAGCTGAACTTTTCCTTAATAAATGAACGTAATTGTGAAATGAGCTGGATTTTAAAATTTGTTTCGCCGAAAGTGATAACAAGCCATATATAGGTCGCACTGGTGTATAGGTCGCAGGCCTTGAAAAAAACATAAAAAGGTGTGACCTATACACCGGAAAATACGGTACTTAAATTGACAAAGAGTGAAACCGTCTTGTGCCATTACAAATAGAGTCCAGTCGTTCTTGCATTGAACGTCTTGTGAATTTACTTAAATTGTAGTTTAGAGAAAAAGTACTGGACTTAGTTGTAACAGAAGGCATTTCAATTCAGAGAACGGGAAGTGTGGGGGTTTGAGTTATAAAGCTGAGATGAGATACATACATCCATACGCAGATTGACCTATCACACCTCAGTAGGAATTTGTTATGGTCCTTTTTTATTAATCTAAATCATAGATGTGCCAATCTGGTCACATGGATATGTGAAACTGGCTGGGTATCAGTCCTACAGCTGCATTGTAAGGTTTTGTAAAAGTTCTCAAAGTCCAGTTGTTTTTGTCATGAACTTTTCTGAATTTACCATGACTAAGAATAAGGATGACTAAGAATCTTCACCAGCTGTAAACAACAATGCAGTCCATATTGGAACTGAATTGGACCACACAACACGCACAGTACTGTAAATCATTCTTGCACATCCAGACGTTCCTGTCTTTCTGGCCATATATTTTCATCAACATCGCAGCAAATATCATCCCTGACAATGCAGAAAGGAAAGTGTCTCCTTGAGTAGTGAATCCACCCTCTGCAGGACTCTGATGTGACCTGGTGATGAGCGGCTGAGATCAAGACGTGGTGACGAGCGGCTGAGATCACGTGAGAGCTGTGATGCGTAAGTTACATGGCAGGATACAGGTAAACCAAACAAATATGATTCAACTCAGGTAAAACGAGCCAATATAATAAATCAAACGTAAAAAATACCTATTGTTCAATAAAAGAAACTGGACGAGGAGACCTTGGACAGTCTGGGGAGTTACGTGGAGGACGAGTGTTTTGACAACATCATGATGGGTAAACCATGACTATATTCTGACATTATTACGATGTCATTTTTTATTTTATCATATTCGTTATCTTTTATGTACATTGGACTCTGAGTCTGTAATCTATCTATCTATCTATCTATCTATCTATCTATCTATCTATCTATCTATCTATCTATCTATCTATCTATCTATCTATCTATCTATCTATCTATCTATCTATCTATCTATCTATCTATCTATCTATCTATCTATCTATCTATCTATCTATCTATCTATCTATCATTCTGGTAATATTACGACCTTATTTTCGTAATATTATTAATTTATTCTCGTACTATTTTATTATAGTAATATTATGACTTAATTTTCATAATTCCATGTCTTTTTTGATCCTCGTAATGCAATTTAAATTTATTTTTATGATTAACGTGGCCCTAATATTCCGTCGTAAATCTGACCTGTTAGATTTTGGTCCATTTGATGTCTCTGTTGAATTCACTCTGGATGTGGAGTAACAGCCATGTTCAGTTTCAGATACATGTTGTTTTTACTTCAGAACAGAAGGTGGCAGCAGAAGCACTACTGCAGTCTGAGAGAAGACAGGAAGTGACGTCACCGCTAGTTGGAAAAAAGACCCTTCTGAGTTGATTTTTTATTAATTTCTCTAAATCTCGGCTGTAGGTCTCACAGTCTGGATTGATCTAATCTGAGCTCTGTTGTGTTGTTGGTCCGCTTTAGGTAAATTACTTTATGAATGTTGTGAGATTTCAGGTTCGCTTTTTGCGCATCGATGCCGCATTGCATTGTGCTAAATTATGGATGTATCTTAAACTAAAGGAATTAAATTTTGACATTCTTTGTCAACCTTTGTGTGAATTATTTATTTTGAAACAAAAACTATGAAGAGTTTGAGCTCCGGTGTTTTCTTCCATTTTATGTGTGCCGTCAGTCAGAAGGATAGGAGCCTAAAACACGTTCTTGTGAGTGATGTCTACAATTCATACTTACCTGGCAGGGGAGATACCATGATCATGAAGGTGGTTCACCCAAGGTGAGGCTTAGTCATTGCACATCGACAAAGCTGATATCCTTGCAAATTCCCCAAATGTGGGAATCTTGACTGCAAAATTTGTGGTAGTGGGGGACTGCGTTCGCGCTCTCCCCTGATGATTTGTTTAAATTAAAATATCTTCATTACAGATATTGTAGGAGTGAAATACTTTATTGGTAGTACATACTTTTATTGTAGTAGTAAATAATAGTAGGTACTTAAATTGACAAAGAGTGAAACCGTCTTGTGCCATTACAAATAGAGTCCAGTCGTTCTTGCATTGAACGTCTTGTGAATTTACTTAAATTGTAGTTTAGAGAAAAAGTACTGGACTTAGTTGTAACAGAAGGCATTTCAATTCAGAGAACGGGAAGTGTGGGGGTTTGAGTTATAAAGCTGAGATGAGATACATACATCCATACGCAGATTGACCTATCACACCTCAGTAGGAATTTGTTATGGTCCTTTTTTATTAATCTAAATCATAGATGTGCCAATCTGGTCACATGGATATGTGAAACTGGCTGGGTATCAGTCCTACAGCTGCATTGTAAGGTTTTGTAAAAGTTCTCAAAGTCCAGTTGTTTTTGTCATGAACTTTTCTGAATTTACCATGACTAAGAATAAGGATGACTAAGAATCTTCACCAGCTGTAAACAACAATGCAGTCCATATTGGAACTGAATTGGACCACACAACACGCACAGTACTGTAAATCATTCTTGCACATCCAGACGTTCCTGTCTTTCTGGCCATATATTTTCATCAACATCGCAGCAAATATCATCCCTGACAATGCAGAAAGGAAAGTGTCTCCTTGAGTAGTGAATCCACCCTCTGCAGGACTCTGATGTGACCTGGTGATGAGCGGCTGAGATCAAGACGTGGTGACGAGCGGCTGAGATCACGTGAGAGCTGTGATGCGTAAGTTACATGGCAGGATACAGGTAAACCAAACAAATATGATTCAACTCAGGTAAAACGAGCCAATATAATAAATCAAACGTAAAAAATACCTATTGTTCAATAAAAGAAACTGGACGAGGAGACCTTGGACAGTCTGGGGAGTTACGTGGAGGACGAGTGTTTTGACAACATCATGTTGGGTAAACCATGACTATATTCTGACATTATTACGATGTCATTTTTTATTTTATCATATTCGTTATCTTTTATGTACATTGGACTCTGAGTCTGTAATCTATCTATCTATCTATCTATCTATCTATCTATCTATCTATCTATCTATCTATCTATCTATCTATCTATCTATCTATCTATCTATCTATCTATCTATCTATCTATCTATCTATCTATCTATCTATCTATCTATCATTCTGGTAATATTACGACCTTATTTTCGTAATATTATTAATTTATTCTCGTACTATTTTATTATAGTAATATTATGACTTAATTTTCATAATTCCATGTCTTTTTTGATCCTCGTAATGCAATTTAAATTTATTTTTATGATTAACGTGGCCCTAATATTCCGTCGTAAATCTGACCTGTTAGATTTTGGTCCATTTGAAGTCTCTGTTGAATTCACTCTGGATGTGGAGTAACAGCCATGTTCAGTTTCAGATACATGTTGTTTTTACTTCCGAACAGAAGGTGGCAGCAGAAGCACTACTGCAGTCTGAGAGAAGACAGGAAGTGACGTCACCGCTAGTTGGAAAAAAGACCCTTCTGAGTTGATTTTTTATTAATTTCTCTAAATCTCGGCTGTAGGTCTCACAGTCTGGATTGATCTAATCTGAGCTCTGTTGTGTTGTTGGTCCGCTTTAGGTAAATTACTTTATGAATGTTGTGAGATTTCAGGTTCGCTTTTTGCGCATCGATGCCGCATTGCATTGTGCTAAATTATGGATGTATCTTAAACTAAAGGAATTAAATTTTGACATTCTTTGTCAACCTTTGTGTGAATTATTTATTTTGAAACAAAAACTATGAAGAGTTTGAGCTCCGGTGTTTTCTTCCATTTTATGTGTGCCGTCAGTCAGAAGGATAGGAGCCTAAAACACGTTCTTGTGAGTGATGTCTACAATTCATACTTACCTGGCAGGGGAGATACCATGATCATGAAGGTGGTTCACCCAAGGTGAGGCTTAGTCATTGCACATCGACAAAGCTGATATCCTTGCAAATTCCCCAAATGTGGGAATCTTGACTGCAAAATTTGTGGTAGTGGGGGACTGCGTTCGCGCTCTCCCCTGATGATTTGTTTAAATTAAAATATCTTCATTACAGATATTGTAGGAGTGAAATACTTTATTGGTAGTACATACTTTTATTGTAGTAGTAAATAATAGTAGGTACTTAAATTGACAAAGAGTGAAACCGTCTTGTGCCATTACAAATAGAGTCCAGTCGTTCTTGCATTGAACGTCTTGTGAATTTACTTAAATTGTAGTTTAGAGAAAAAGTACTGGACTTAGTTGTAACAGAAGGCATTTCAATTCAGAGAACGGGAAGTGTGGGGGTTTGAGTTATAAAGCTGAGATGAGATACATACATCCATACGCAGATTGACCTATCACACCTCAGTAGGAATTTGTTATGGTCCTTTTTTATTAATCTAAATCATAGATGTGCCAATCTGGTCACATGGATATGTGAAACTGGCTGGGTATCAGTCCTACAGCTGCATTGTAAGGTTTTGTAAAAGTTCTCAAAGTCCAGTTGTTTTTGTCATGAACTTTTCTGAATTTACCATGACTAAGAATAAGGATGACTAAGAATCTTCACCAGCTGTAAACAACAATGCAGTCCATATTGGAACTGAATTGGACCACACAACACGCACAGTACTGTAAATCATTCTTGCACATCCAGACGTTCCTGTCTTTCTGGCCATATATTTTCATCAACATCGCAGCAAATATCATCCCTGACAATGCAGAAAGGAAAGTGTCTCCTTGAGTAGTGAATCCACCCTCTGCAGGACTCTGATGTGACCTGGTGATGAGCGGCTGAGATCAAGACGTGGTGACGAGCGGCTGAGATCACGTGAGAGCTGTGATGCGTAAGTTACATGGCAGGATACAGGTAAACCAAACAAATATGATTCAACTCAGGTAAAACGAGCCAATATAATAAATCAAACGTAAAAAATACCTATTGTTCAATAAAAGAAACTGGACGAGGAGACCTTGGACAGTCTGGGGAGTTACGTGGAGGACGAGTGTTTTGACAACATCATGTTGGGTAAACCATGACTATATTCTGACATTATTACGATGTCATTTTTTATTTTATCATATTCGTTATCTTTTATGTACATTGGACTCTGAGTCTGTAATCTATCTATCTATCTATCTATCTATCTATCTATCTATCTATCTATCTATCTATCTATCTATCTATCTATCTATCTATCTATCTATCTATCTATCTATCTATCTATCTATCTATCTATCTATCTATCTATCTATCTATCTATCTATCTATCTATCTATCTATCTATCTATCTATCTATCTATCTATCTATCTATCTATCTATCTATCTATCTATCTATCTATCTATCTATCTATCTATCTATCTATCTATCTATCTATCATTCTGGTAATATTACGACCTTATTTTCGTAATATTATTAATTTATTCTCGTACTATTTTATTATAGTAATATTATGACTTAATTTTCATAATTCCATGTCTTTTTTGATCCTCGTAATGCAATTTAAATTTATTTTTATGATTAACGTGGCCCTAATATTCCGTCGTAAATCTGACCTGTTAGATTTTGGTCCATTTGAAGTCTCTGTTGAATTCACTCTGGATGTGGAGTAACAGCCATGTTCAGTTTCAGATACATGTTGTTTTTACTTCCGAACAGAAGGTGGCAGCAGAAGCACTACTGCAGTCTGAGAGAAGACAGGAAGTGACGTCACCGCTAGTTGGAAAAAAGACCCTTCTGAGTTGATTTTTTATTAATTTCTCTAAATCTCGGCTGTAGGTCTCACAGTCTGGATTGATCTAATCTGAGCTCTGTTGTGTTGTTGGTCCGCTTTAGGTAAATTACTTTATGAATGTTGTGAGATTTCAGGTTCGCTTTTTGCGCATCGATGCCGCATTGCATTGTGCTAAATTATGGATGTATCTTAAACTAAAGGAATTAA
>JBBPBX010081568.1:0-15927 GCA_038048925.1 Garcialebias charrua | reverse complement strand
ACTAACTGAAACAAGTCTTCATCTTCATCACTAACTGAAACAAGTCTTCATCTTCATCACTAACTGAAACAAGTCTTCATCTTCATCACTAACTGAAACAAGTCTTCATCTTCATCACTAACTGAAACAAGTCTTCATCTTCATCACTAACTGAAACAAGTCTTCATCTTCATCACTAACTGAAACAAGTCTTCATCTTCATCACTGACTGAAACAAGTCTTCATCTTCATCACTAACTGAAACAAGTCTTCATCTTCATCACTAACTGAAACAAGTCTTCATCTTCATCACTAACTGAAACAAGTCTTCATCTTCATCACTAACTGAAACAAGTCTTCATCTTCATCACTAACTGAAACAAGTCTTCATCTTCATCACTAACTGAAACAAGTCTTCATCTTCATCACTGACTGAAACAAGTCTTCATCTTCATCACTGACTGAAACAAGTCTTCATCTTCATCACTAACTGAAACAAGTCTTCATCTTCATCACTAACTGAAACAAGTCTTCATCTTCATCACTAACTGAAACAAGTCTTCATCTTCATCACTAACTGAAACAAGTCTTCATCTTCATCACTAACTGAAACAAGTCTTCATCTTCATCACTAACTGAAACAAGTCTTCATCTTCATCACTAACTGAAACAAGTCTTCATCTTCATCACTAACTGAAACAAGTCTTCATCTTCATCACTAACTGAAACAAGTCTTCATCTTCATCACTGACTGAAACAAGTCTTCATCTTCATCACTAACTGAAACAAGTCTTCATCTTCATCACTAACTGAAACAAGTCTTCATCTTCATCACTAACTGAAACAAGTCTTCATCTTCATCACTAACTGAAACAAGTCTTCATCTTCATCACTAACTGAAACAAGTCTTCATCTTCATCACTAACTGAAACAAGTCTTCATCTTCATCACTAACTGAAACAAGTCTTCATCTTCATCACTAACTGAAACAAGTCTTCATCTTCATCACTAACTGAAACAAGTCTTCATCACTAACTGAAACAAGTCTTCATCTTCATCACTAACTGAAACAAGTCTTCATCTTCATCACTAACTGAAACAAGTCTTCATCTTCATCACTAACTGAAACAAGTCTTCATCTTCATCACTAACTGAAACAAGTCTTCATCTTCATCACTAACTGAAACAAGTCTTCATCTTCATCACTAACTGAAACAAGTCTTCATCTTCATCACTAACTGAAACAAGTCTTCATCTTCATCACTAACTGAAACAAGTCTTCATCTTCATCACTAACTGAAACAAGTCTTCATCTTCATCACTAACTGAAACAAGTCTTCATCTTCATCACTAACTGAAACAAGTCTTCATCTTCATCACTAACTGAAACAAGTCTTCATCTTCATCACTAACTGAAACAAGTCTTCATCTTCATCACTAACTGAAACAAGTCTTCATCTTCATCACTAACTGAAACAAGTCTTCATCTTCATCACTAACTGAAACAAGTCTTCATCTTCATCACTAACTGAAACAAGTCTTCATCTTCATCACTAACTGAAACAAGTCTTCATCTTCATCACTAACTGAAACAAGTCTTCATCTTCATCACTGACTGAAACAAGTCTTCATCTTCATCACTAACTGAAACAAGTCTTCATCTTCATCACTAACTGAAACAAGTCTTCATCTTCATCACTAACTGAAACAAGTCTTCATCTTCATCACTAACTGAAACAAGTCTTCATCTTCATCACTAACTGAAACAAGTCTTCATCTTCATCACTGACTGAAACAAGTCTTCATCTTCATCACTAACTGAAACAAGTCTTCATCTTCATCACTGACTGAAACAAGTCTTCATCTTCATCACTGACTGAAACAAGTCTTCATCTTCATCACTAACTGAAACAAGTCTTCATCTTCATCACTAACTGAAACAAGTCTTCATCTTCATCACTGACTGAAACAAGTCTTCATCTTCATCACTAACTGAAACAAGTCTTCATCTTCATCACTAACTGAAACAAGTCTTCATCTTCATCACTAACTGAAACAAGTCTTCATCTTCATCACTGACTGAAACAAGTCTTCATCTTCATCACTAACTGAAACAAGTCTTCATCTTCATCACTAACTGAAACAAGTCTTCATCTTCATCACTGACTGAAACAAGTCTTCATCTTCATCACTAACTGAAACAAGTCTTCATCTTCATCACTGACTGAAACAAGTCTTCATCTTCATCACTGACTGAAACAAGTCTTCATCTTCATCACTAACTGAAACAAGTCTTCATCTTCATCACTAACTGAAACAAGTCTTCATCTTCATCACTAACTGAAACAAGTCTTCATCTTCATCACTAACTGAAACAAGTCTTCATCTTCATCACTGACTGAAACAAGTCTTCATCTTCATCACTAACTGAAACAAGTCTTCATCTTCATCACTAACTGAAACAAGTCTTCATCTTCATCACTAACTGAAACAAGTCTTCATCTTCATCACTAACTGAAACAAGTCTTCATCTTCATCACTAACTGAAACAAGTCTTCATCTTCATCACTAACTGAAACAAGTCTTCATCTTCATCACTCCTCTCCTGAAGCTCCATGTTTCCTGCTACTCTTCCAGTAACCCGCTCAGACAGACAGCAGGCTGACAGCACACACGCACCGAGCAGAGTGGACCTGTTCTTACCGGGTCAGAGCAGCTGGAGGTCCGGCTGTGCGGGAGGAAAGGCTCGTAGATCCCGGAGCTGCAGCTCCAACCCTCCGTGTCTGCTCGAGGCTCTGAAGCATCTGAGTGAGGAGACACCGAGCCTGCTGGAGGAGGAGGAGGAGGAGGAGGAGGAGGAGGAGGAGGATCGAGAACCCGGGGCGCGTGAACGAGAGACGTGCACCACAGCTGGGTGTGATGATTCAAGTGAAACCAGTCAGAGACGTGTTGGTTTGGTTTTCATCAAAGCACGATTGTGTGACCAACATGTTCTGTTTGTCCTGAGCAGAACAACCAGGCTTTCAGGTCTTCATCGTTTTCATAACAGTCCGTTTTCTGTGTAAACGAGACAAAATTTAATTATGTTCCACCACAGAAAGTGAAATCAGGGCATGATGTTTTCAGTGAGAGCGTTGAACATTAATCAAGATGGCCGCCACAGCCAAGCAGGCAGACACAAACTAAACCTGCTGTAGAGTCATCCCAACAGATGCTAACTCATCACTCAACATGATCAAACTTGGAGAACTGGTTATGGTTTTGATTCAATTCCATTTATTTCTACAGCCCCAAGTCACAAACAGTCACATAGCCTACATGAAAAGCCAATTAGAAAAGTTGTCCAAGCAGCAGTCTCCCACCCTGAGCAAACACAAATGTGACAGTGGAAAGAAAAAACTCCCTTTCACAGGAAGAAACCTCCAGCAGAACCAGGTTCAGGACAAGACGCCATCTGCTTTGACCGGCTGGTTGAGAGGACAGAAAGGAGAGACAAACACAGAATGGTCAGTCCAGATGTTGGTGCAGGTCCAGATGTAGGTGCAGGTCCAGATGTTGGTGCGGGTCCAGATGTTGGTGCAGGTCCAGATGTAGGTGCAGGTCCAGATGTTGGTGCAGGTCCAGATGTTGCAGGTCCAGGTGTAGGTGCAGGTCCAGATGTTGGTGCAGGTCCAGATGTAGGTGCAGGTCCAGATGTAGGTGCAGGTCCAGATGTTGGTGCAGGTCCAGATGTAGGTGCAGGTCCAGATGTAGGTGCAGGTCCAGATGTTGGTGCAGGTCCAGATGTAGGTGCAGGTCCAGATGTAGGTGCAGGTCCAGATGTAGGTGCAGGTCCAGATGTAGGTGCAGGTCCAGATGTAGGTGCAGGTCCAGATGTTGGTGCAGGTCCAGATGTAGGTGCAGGTCCAGGTGTAGGTGCAGGTCCAGATGTTGGTGCAGGTCCAGATGTAGGTGCAGGTCCAGATGTAGGTGCAGGTCCAGATGTAGGTGCAGGTCCAGATGTAGGTGCAGGTCCAGATGTAGGTGCAGGTCCAGGTGTAGGTGCAGGTCCAGATGTAGGTGCAGGTCCAGATGTAGGTGCAGGTCCAGATGTAGGTGCAGGTCCAGATGTTGGTGCAGGTCCAGATGTAGGTCCAGATGTAGGTGCAGGTCCAGGTGTAGGTGCAGGTCCAGATGTAGGTGCAGGTCCAGATGTTGGTGCAGGTCCAGATGTAGGTGCAGGTCCAGGTGTAGGTGCAGGTCCAGATGTAGGTGCAGGTCCAGATGTAGGTGCAGGTCCAGATGTAGGTGCAGGTCCAGATGTTGGTGCAGGTCCAGATGTAGGTGCAGGTCCAGGTGTAGGTGCAGGTCCAGATGTAGGTGCAGGTCCAGATGTAGGTGCAGGTCCAGATGTAGGTGCAGGTCCAGATGTGGTGCAGGTCCAGATGTAGGTGCAGGTCCAGATGTAGGTGCAGGTCCAGATGTAGGTGCAGGTCCAGATGTTGGTGCAGGTCCAGATGCAGGTGCAGGTCCAGGTGTAGGTGCAGGTCCAGATGTTGGTGCAGGTCCAGATGTAGGTGCAGGTCCAGGTGTAGGTGCAGGTCCAGATGTTGGTGCAGGTCCAGATGTAGGTGCAGGTCCAGGTGTAGGTGCAGGTCCAGATGTTGGTGCAGGTCCAGATGTAGGTGCTGGTCCAGATGTAGGTGCAGGTCCAGGTGTAGGTGCACGTCCAGATGTTGGTGCGGGTCCAGATGTTGGTGCAGGTCCAGATGTAGGTGCAGGTCCAGATGTAGGTCCAGATGTAGGTGCAGGTCCAGATGTAGGTGCAGGTCCAGATGTAGGTGCAGGTCCAGATGTAGGTCCAGATGGTGCAGGTCCAGGTGTAGGTGCAGGTCCAGATGTAGGTGCAGGTCCAGATGTTGGTGCAGGTCCAGATGCAGGTGCAGGTCCAGGTGTAGGTGCAGGTCCAGATGTTGGTGCAGGTCCAGATGTAGGTGCAGGTCCAGGTGTAGGTGCAGGTCCAGATGTTGGTGCAGGTCCAGATGTAGGTGCAGGTCCAGGTGTAGGTGCAGGTCCAGATGTTGGTGCAGGTCCAGATGTAGGTGCTGGTCCAGGTGTAGGTGCAGGTCCAGGTGTTGGTGCAGGTCCAGATGTTGGTGCAGGTCCAGATGTTGGTGCAGGTCCAGATGTAGGTGCAGGTCCAGATGTAGGTGAGGTCCAGATGTAGGTGCAGGTCCAGATGTAGGTGCAGGTCCAGATGTAGGTGCGGGTCCAGATGTTGGTGCGGGTCCAGATGTAGGTGCAGGTCCAGATGTTGGTGCGGGTCCAGATGTAGGTGCAGGTCCAGATGTTGGTGACGGTCCAGATGTAGGTGCAGGTCCAGATGTTGGTGCGGGTCCAGATGTAGGTGCGGGTCCAGATGTTGGTGCGGGTCCAGATGTAGGTGCGGGTCCATATGTAGGTGCGGGTCCAGATGTTGGTGTGGGTCCAGATGTAGGTGCAGGTCCAGATGTTGGTGCAGGGCCAGATGTTGGTGCAGGTTCTGGTGTAGGTGCAGGTCCAGATGTTGGTGCAGGTCCAGATGTTGGTGCAGGTCCAGATGTTGGTGCAGGTCCAGATGTTGGTGCGGGTCCAGATGTAGGTGCGGGTCCAGATGTTGGTGCGGGTCCAGATGTAGGTGCAGGTCCAGATGTTGGTGCGGGTCCAGATGTAGGTGCAGGTCCAGATGTAGGTGCAGGTCCAGATGTTGGTGCAGGTCCAGATGTAGGTGCAGGTCCAGATGTAGGTGCAGGTCCAGATGTTGGTGCAGGTCCAGATGTAGGTGCAGGTCCAGATGTTGGTGCAGGTCCAGATGTAGGTGCAGGTCCAGATGTAGGTGCAGGTCCAGATGTTGGTGCAGGTCCAGATGTAGGTGCAGGTCCAGATGTAGGTGCAGGTCCAGATGTAGGTGCGGGTCCAGATGTTGGTGCGGGTCCAGATGTAGGTGCAGGTCCAGATGTTGGTGCGGGTCCAGATGTAGGTGCAGGTCCAGATGTTGGTGCAGGTCCAGATGTTGGTGCAGGTCCAGATGTTGGTGCAGGTCCAGATGTTGGTGCAGGTCCAGATGTTGGTGCAGGTCCAGATGTAGGTGCGGGTCCAGATGTTGGTGCGGGTCCAGATGTAGGTGCAGGTCCAGATGTAGGTGCAGGTCCAGATGTTGGTGCAGGTCCAGATGTAGGTGCAGGTCCAGATGTAGGTGCAGGTCCAGATGTAGGTGCAGGTCCAGATGTAGGTGCAGGTCCAGGTGGTGCAGGTCCAGATGTAGGTGCAGGTCCAGATGTAGGTGCAGGTCCAGATGTAGGTGCAGGTCCAGATGTTGGTGCAGGTCCAGATGTAGGTGCAGGTCCAGGTGTAGGTGCAGGTCCAGATGTAGGTGCAGGTCCAGATGTAGGTGCAGGTCCAGATGTAGGTGCAGGTCCAGATGTAGGTGCAGGTCCAGATGTAGGTGCAGGTCCAGATGTAGGTGCAGGTCCAGATGTAGGTGCAGGTCCAGATGTAGGTGCAGGTCCAGATGTAGGTGCAGGTCCAGATGTAGGTGCAGGTCCAGATGTAGGTGCAGGTCCAGATGTAGGTGCAGGTCCAGATGTAGGTGCAGGTCCAGATGTAGGTGCAGGTCCAGATGTAGGTGCAGGTCCAGATGTTGGTGCAGGTCCAGATGTAGGTGCAGGTCCAGATGTAGGTGCAGGTCCAGATGTAGGTGCAGGTCCAGATGTAGGTGCAGGTCCAGATGTAGGTGCAGGTCCAGATGTAGGTGCAGGTCCAGATGTAGGTGCAGGTCCAGATGTAGGTGCGGGTCCAGATGTAGGTGCAGGTCCAGATGTTGGTGCAGGTCCAGATGTAGGTGCGGGTCCAGATGTAGGTGCAGGTCCAGATGTTGGTGCAGGTCCAGATGTAGGTGCAGGTCCAGATGTAGGTGCAGGTCCAGATGTAGGTGCGGGTCCAGATGTTGGTGCGGGTCCAGATGTAGGTGCAGGTCCAGATGTTGGTGCGGGTCCAGATGTAGGTGCAGGTCCAGATGTTGGTGACGGTCCAGATGTAGGTGCAGGTCCAGATGTTGGTGCGGGTCCAGATGTAGGTGCGGGTCCAGATGTTGGTGCGGGTCCAGATGTAGGTGCAGGTCCAGATGTAGGTGCAGGTCCAGATGTTGGTGCAGGTCCAGATGTAGGTGCAGGTCCAGATGTTGGTGCAGGTCCAGATGTTGGTGCAGGTCCAGATGTAGGTGCAGGTCCAGATGTTGGTGCAGGTCCAGATGTAGGTGCAGGTCCAGATGTTGGTGCAGGTCCAGATGTAGGTGCAGGTCCAGATGTTGGTGCAGGTCCAGATGTAGGTGCAGGTCCAGATGTAGGTGCAGGTCCAGATGTAGGTGCAGGTCCAGATGTTGGTGCAGGTCCAGATGTAGGTGCAGGTCCAGATGTAGGTGCAGGTCCAGATGTTGGTGCAGGTCCAGATGTAGGTGCAGGTCCAGATGTAGGTGCAGGTCCAGATGTAGGTGCAGGTCCAGATGTAGGTGCAGGTCCAGATGTTGGTGCAGGTCCAGATGTAGGTGCAGGTCCAGATGTAGGTGCAGGTCCAGATGTAGGTGCAGGTCCAGATGTTGGTGCAGGTCCAGATGTAGGTGCAGGTCCAGATGTAGGTGCAGGTCCAGATGTAGGTGCAGGTCCAGATGTTGGTGCAGGTCCAGATGTAGGTGCAGGTCCAGATGTAGGTGCAGGTCCAGATGTAGGTGCAGGTCCAGATGTAGGTGCAGGTCCAGATGTAGGTGCAGGTCCAGATGTAGGTGCAGGTCCAGATGTTGGTGCAGGTCCAGATGTAGGTGCGGGTCCAGATGTAGGTGCAGGTCCAGATGTTGGTGCAGGTCCAGATGTAGGTGCAGGTCCAGATGTAGGTGCAGGTCCAGATGTAGGTGCGGGTCCAGATGTTGGTGCGGGTCCAGATGTAGGTGCAGGTCCAGATGTTGGTGCGGGTCCAGATGTAGGTGCAGGTCCAGATGTTGGTGACGGTCCAGATGTAGGTGCAGGTCCAGATGTTGGTGCGGGTCCAGATGTAGGTGCGGGTCCAGATGTTGGTGCGGGTCCAGATGTAGGTGCGGGTCCAGATGTAGGTGCGGGTCCAGATGTTGGTGCGGGTCCAGATGTAGGTGCAGGTCCAGATGTTGGTGCAGGTCCAGATGTTGGTGCAGGTCCTGGTGTAGGTGCAGGTCCAGATGTTGGTGCAGGTCCAGATGTAGGTGCAGGTCCAGATGTTGGTGCAGGTCCAGATGTAGGTGCAGGTCCAGATGTTGGTGCAGGTCCAGATGTTGGTGCAGGTCCAGATGTTGGTGCAGGTCCAGATGTTGGTGCAGGTCCAGATGTAGGTGCGGGTCCAGAAAATATCCGGTGAAGTAATGGATGGATTTTACTGAAACACTCACACAATAATCACATGTCTTCGTCTGGTTAGCTTTCGGAGTCAACCCATTTCAAGATGACCACCACAGCTAACCAACCACTGCCAGAACAAAATGTGTGTAAAGGCCGAGATACACTGAAGCAGACTCCGTATACGCGCGTATACGGAGCATACGTTTTCGCTTCTATACTTTCAGAAACTATCAGCTTTCAAACGCTCGCGTTCTCCTTGTTGTAATATGAGCAGCAGCACACGGAAGGGACTCAACTGAGCTCGCTGATTGGTCACTTGCTGACACGCCTACTGAAATGATTGACAGATTTCAGTCAGCTCAAAGTGAAACCTCGAGAATGCATCATGAGCAGCTCGCTCAGACTTCTGCGGTGTTCTGATACGGTCTTTCTACTATATATGTTATAAAAAGTTCTCTCAGAAATAAAAATAATAACAGGGAGTGCTTTTCCTGCAGCACACAGCCCACCAGGGAATATTTAAAACATCGCGCACCCAGGTAGGACCTGAATTCATTCATTTCATTCATCGAGTGAACGGAGGAAGAAGCGGTTACTTGACTTTAGGCAAAAAAACAAAAGAAAAGGCCCGATCAGCGATAAAGAAGGGGAATTTATTTCATTTGTGTAACATACAAAACAGTCCGGCGCCGGGGAAGTTTATGTTCAGACACCGCGCATCGCGTATGCGTAGTAAAAAAATACTTTTGCGCGTACGTGCCCTGAGGGGCTACGCGGGGCTACGCTTTTGCCACAGCGTACGTACGTTGCGTATAGGCGTACCGTGAGGACACTTGAGTGTATCTCGCCCTTAACAGTCAGTTTTGGTAGTAGCCGAGGATCATCCTCAGCACGTACTCTGAGAGCTAACAGATGGTGCCAGGTCCTGCAACATTCCTCAACACAAATAATGTGAGTTTAAACTCAGTTTAAACTCAGTTTAAACTCAGTTTAAACTCAGTTTAAACTCAGTTTAAACTCAGTTTAAACTCAGTTTAAACTCAGTTTAAACTCAGTTTAAACTCAGTTTAAACTCAGTTTAAACTCAGTTTAAACTCAGTTTAAACTGAGGTTGAATGCTGAAGCCAGAGCAGAGGCAGCACGCACCATGATCCAGTCCAAGTTCAAGCCCTGCAGCCTCCATGGGATGGCACAGGGCTTCAGTCTGTAGAAAAACTGACACCTCCCAACCTGTTTTTTATTTCAGGTGTTGGTATTGTTGTTTCATATCAGTTGGATATCATCATCCATCAGGGAGTCTATAGCGTTTTATGTGACCGTGTCAGGGTTCTCAGTTTCCTCCTGCGAGCTGCAGCCTCGTCTCTGCTGCAGCTCAAGGAAGTTTTTCTAGTTTGCTGCCCTGCAGAGCTGCTCTCAGGGGATTGAAGCTCCCAGTAATGTTGCTGGCCAAGGTTACAGTTGTTGACTTGATCCATCACTCTGCATTGTTCCTCAGCTGGAGGTGGACTCCTGTAACACCACAGAGACAACCCACAGGAAGATGTGGTCAGTTGTCTGCAGCTAGTTAGACAAAACAAGATCAGAAACAAGAAAATGAAGCAGCAGTACTCTTTAGATTTACTTACACTTTCAGAAATGTGTTTATTCACTCTCACTAAACTTGACTCATGGTGTTGACTCAGATAAAAGTGTGACTCTGACTCCATGTTAGTATGTGGAAAATGTCATGCAGCTGACGTTAGACCGGGCCCAAGACATCCAGCGTGGCAACGTGGAGAACGGTAAACACAGTTCATATATTCAATATTTTCTTTTGTATCTTTTAAATACACATATTGAAAAGCAGGGGAGTTTAGAAGCTCTGACAAATAAACAAGCTTTAAATTGTGTTGATTGAAATGTGAAGTAGGTATTTGGCGCCCCCTGCTGTTTATACTGAAGAAACACATACTGACTGTCTGCACGTGACTGTTGAAAGTTAATCCTAAATACACATTTTCTTTATTTTAGGTAGAGCTGAACATAAACATAAGCCTTATTACCACCAATTTGAATATATTCATGAATTGTATTTTTTTCCTCATCATCATTTTTACTATGTAGAGACCAAAAAATACATTTAAGAAAAAATGTTTTACAGCAGCACGGTGGACCAGCGGGTAGAGCTGCTGCCTCTCAGCAGCAGGTTGCCCTGGTCCACATCCTGGCTGGGGCCTTTCTGGGTGGAGTTTACATGTTCTCTCAGTGCATGTGTGGGTTTTCTCCAGGTACTCCAGTTTCCTCCCACAGACCAAAAACATGCATGTTAGACTGATTGGTGACTAAAATGTCTCTAGTCAAAGTCAAAGTCAACTTTATTGTCAGAACTGCAATATGTACAGGACATACACAGGATTGAAATTGTGTTTCTCTCAGTCCCTCGGTGCAACAGTAACCATTTAAACACTAAAACACTGAAACATTTAATAAACATAAGCATAAAATAGTAAAAGTGTAACACTGTCCTGAGTTTTTTCATAGTAGTATAGTGAGAGAGTGAATGGATGTTTGTCTCTATGTGTCCATGTGATGGACTGGAGACCTGTCCAGGGTGTCGCACAGTGATGGCTGGATATGGGCACCAGTGACCGAAGGCCGGCTCTACCATACGGGCAATCTGGGCACATGCCCAGGGGCCCCTTGCACCAAGGGGGCCCTTGGCACCAAGGGGACCCTCTGCAGGCAGAATTGTTTTTGCCGCAACACACAACAAACACTGGGCACTCTAGGTGTGTCCCAATCCGACGGCTGCATGGGTCTAAGGCCACATTTGAAGGCCGCTGACGTCACAGCGATGCGCCAAGGCCTGTCCCAATTCGAAGACTGCTTCAATGCGGCCGACGAATGCGGCCTTCTTTTCCCCGAATTTGAAGGACGGGTCCGGTGGATCCTTCCAGACGGAGGCTATCCCAAAATGCATTGCGTTTACTCTGCGCGTGCGCATTGAGGGAACATTTTGGATGAACGTAATGGCGGACGAAGCGACAGAATACACTTTTAAATGTAAGTTATGTTAAAATGTGGGATTAAAAAATTAAAAGCCTAAAGCGGTTATGATTTATGACATAAATGATTAAAGCGGATGTTAGTCATTTGCGTAGATATTTTTTATATCTTTTGTCAGCTCGTACAGTGGGTCCCGTCGTATTATCGCTGCTAAGCTAATTTTATTCTTCTGTTTTTTAGGGAGCAAGGAGCAGACCGAGGCTTTTATTAAGCTTCGGAATAATAACAGCCACCTTTTTACGGGGGCTAAACATTCTGCAGCTGTGGCGTGGAGGTACAAGATTCATCCTATGCTTCGGAGTACAGTTTCATTAACCCTATACTGTACATAACCTGCAACCTCTTGTGTTGTGCTGTGAAAACCTAAACAAATTGTGAATAAAAACTGAATGCAATGATGTGGAGGTGCCAACATCTAATATTTTATTCAGAATAGATCACAGATCTAAAGTTTAAACTGAGAGAATTTATCATTTTAAATGAAAAATATGTTGTTTCAAAATTTCATGGCGTCAACAAATCCCCAAAAAAGTTGCGACAAGTCCTGAACATAGTTCTCTGCATTAATGGTGCCTTTCCAGACATGCAAGCTGCCCATGCCACAAGCGCTCATGCAACCCCATACCATCAGTGAGGCAGGCTTCTGAACGGAGCGTTGATTGGCGTTCCAGCCACTTATTGCTACTTGTCCCAACTTTTTTGGGATTTGATGACACTGTGAAATTTTGAATCAACATATTTTTCCTTTAAAATGTTACATTTACTTAGATTAAACTTTTGATCTGTCATCTATGTTATGTTATGCATAAAATATTGACATTTGCCATCCCCACATCATAAAATTAAGTTTTTATTCACAATTTGTTTAGTGTCCTATCTTTTTTGGAATCTGGTATGTACATGTAAACTTTAAAAAAAATGTTTGTTGCTCTTTTTGCCAACTGTGATATCTTATTTCCTCTGTTCAGGACTGCAAATATCCAGGGTCAGGGGAAGGAGTGAGTGGGAAGCCCACTGCTGCGACGTGGCCCTGGTTTGTCCTCATGGATGAGGCGTTAGGACAGAGACCTTGCATTGCACCTCCTGTCCTAATTTCCTCCATCCGTGAGGACAATCCAGGTCCAAGCACAGCAGTGGGTGACCAGGACGACAGGGCTGAGGAGGAGGAAAGAATGGAACAGAGACGAGGAAGAAAGAGGAAGAAGAACAGAGAGGATGAGTTAATGGACTTAATCAGAGAAGATATGAAGCTGCAGAGGGAGGCAGAAGAGAGAAGGTTGAATGAAAGTAGGGAGATGATGGAAAGATTATTTAGTATTCTAGAAAAAAATGCAAATACCGGTAAATAAATTACCGGTATATTTATGAGTTTGAAAAATGTGTTGGTCTTTGTTTTGTTCTAATTTTGAAAAAATAAATTGATTACAAAAACTAGTTGTCTATAATTCATTTTATTAACAGTAAGTTAATTCAAAACAACAAAAAGTTCTGTGGCTGCCAGCTCTGCAAACCCACGGGACACCACCTGCAGGTCCTCTGGGTTTTTAGGCAGGTGGATGACACCATGATGGACAGCAGAACGAGGCGTCCCAAACACTCCTGACTGAGACCACCTGCAAGATGCTCCACCTGCCAGCCAGAAAACAGTTGTCGCCCCCAACCATGTCATGAATCCAGGTCCAGGAGATGAAGCAACACCTCCAGAGACTCCCTGCATCATCACAAGTCCAGTCTAGGATCGTCTTGGTTAAAGTAACGGTCCAGGACTGGGATATTCAGATTAATCCTACAGTACAAGGGTCTGGTTCAGGACATGTAGAGAACAACAAAACATTTAGTTTAAGATTTATTTTTTACAAGATATTAAAGTAATAATGAGGCTTAATCTACTGATGCTCAATGAAAACGCTATTTTATTAATAAAATAGATGAAAGACCCTGTTTTTAACTTTTTTTTTTACAACCCCTTTATGTAGTAATGGATTTTATACAATAAAATATTGGAAAATGTTATGCTGTATTCTAAATTTCAAATAAGTTATTTATTTAAAATTTTAAATAAAATATAAATAATATTCTAGTATATTGTTTTATTAAATTATTAGTAAATAAGATAGATTTTTGATTTATTTATTATACACAAGTTAACATTTATTTATTATGCACAAGTTAACAAAGTTAATACTGACAATGAAATTATCCATGAAACTACAGTTTATAGCCAAAAAAAAAAAGTAAGTTGGATATATCTGTCAGCAGAAGTTATAAAACATGCCACCAGCAGTGATAAAGTTCTGTATTTCCTCTAGAATTAAAAAAAGCAGTAAAAACAACAGCATTTCAAGCTCCTTTCTTCCTTAGGCTGAGCGCTGTCACGGTTGCTAGGCAACATGACGTACTCCGACGCAGAGCCGTATATATAGAGAGTTCTGACACTCTTTGAAGTCGCCAACTGGCAGTCAATCGTTCCAAACAACGGCCATGGAAACCTTGTGGAGCTGCGCCCTCTGGCGGCAACGGAGCGCTACTGCAGGCAGAGTCAGACTGTTAAACAGAGCATGGAACAAATCGCCCCCTCCATGACCCACGTGACTTCCGCATTCCATTCTTACAACGGATCTCTATGGAAGTGTCGCAACTCTCACTTTATATGGCTCTGGCTCCGACGCAGAGCCATATATATAGAGAGTTCCGACACTCTTTGATGTCGCCGATAGGCTGTCAATCGTTCCAAACAACGGCTATGGAAACCTTGTGGAGCTGCGCCCTCTGGCGGAGACGGAGCGCTACTGCAGGCAGAGTCAGACTGTTAAACAGACATGGAACAAATCGCCCCCTCCATGACCCACGTGACTTCCGCATTCCATTCTTACAACGGCACTCTATGGAAGTGTCGCAACTCTCACTTTATATGGCTCTGCTCCGACGTAACCGTGAAGGCTAGACCTGTCCCAATTCAAAAGAAATTCACAGCCGCGGACTTCCGGTCTACCTGATGTTTGAAGGACCCGGCCTCCGTGTACCGGGTAGGCCGGGTCCTTGGTAGTATGCAGCCGTCGGATTGGGACACACCTTCTGACTCCACTCATCCGTGCGATACAGCACTTTTTGGGGGGGGGGGTAAGGAAAAAGAACAACAAACACGTCAAGTTTACTAAAATGTCTTACCGGGTTCAGGTACCTGCTGTATGCATTTGCATGAACAGCCAGACCAAGCTAAGACTAGTAAACAGTGTTTTGAACACGGACCCAGACGAAACCAGTCAAAACGCTGTTTCTGTGCTCATTTCACTTTGAAAACAAACGGTCAACAGACTCTATGAGTTTCCACTCACTGACTTTCATAAACTTGTATCCTGCCTGCACAAAAAAAGACCAGAAAAATCTTCTAAAGGTAAGAGCCATTGCGCTTTCTGTGAAGTGAGTAGGCCAATAAACTGTTGTGATTGTGCAGATAATACAGGCGCTGGTCATAAAATTAAATATCACGAAGAAGTTTGTTTATTTCAATAATTCCATTCAAAAAGTGAAACTTTTCATTCAACCTTTATACACTTTTACATCTAAGTCTCAAATTTCAGCCTGGCATTTTTTAATTGTTTTTCACTAGTAAATATGAAGAAAATGTCCTATGGCCAAGTGCTTCAGCACATTTTTCCAGAATATTTAGAACTTTCAATATCTGGCATTATTTTACATGATACTTGTTACAAAACAACTATTAAAACGGTTTAACATCAAGAAAAAACAAAAAGCGAAATTAGATTTTAGAGATTTTATGCAAATAAAACACTGCATTGAACATGAAGTACAGATTTTGCATCACAAATTAACAATTTCAACACTATAGAACATATTTACAATGTTTTTTTTAATTCTCACTTATTTTTACAAATAAGAAACAGACTAACAATTCAAACTATTTACAGGCGAATTTCCCCTCCCCACATTTCTCCTTATTATCTTCTACACAAACAAATCAAAGAAATTTACATCTTATATTTATGAGAAACTTGGGTCGAATCTAGGATGTTCTTGTGATTATTTACGGAGACAATGGCAAATGGATTTGGATTGGCATATCGAGGATGACACTTGGACATCAATCTTGAGAAACACACATAATATGTTGACGTGTAATGCGGACAGAGAGACGCAATTTAAAATATTTCACAGGCTTCATATCACGCCGACACTGAGGGGCAGGCTGGGGCTGGGATCTTCAACCTGTAGTAAATGTAATTTAGAACCTGGCACGTACACACATAGGTTTTGGAAATGTGTAAAGATTGAGAAGTTTTGGGGGGAGGTACAGGCTGAGGTGACCTCTTTGATGGGGTATGACCTACATTTATCACCCCCTTCACTGTATTTTGGGAGCTAAAGTGGACAATGCAAAGAACACTCAGAACACTAAAATTATAGGAATATGTCTACAGCAAACCCCCTACTTACGACTCCATCGACCTACGAACAATGGGACCTACGAACGTATCATATTTAATAAAAATATGAAATTACTGTA
>JBBPBX010081566.1:0-15927 GCA_038048925.1 Garcialebias charrua | reverse complement strand
TAAAATAAACTATGACTTACTACTTGTACTACTATTCCTTCTTTGCGGTTTTTCACTTATCGCGGGTCTTCAGGGTATGGATCCCCTGGGATAAAAGAGGGACTACTGTACTTGTATTTCAAAAGACAATATGTGGAAGTAGGAGCATGCATGGGAGGACTCTCTGTGCATTTCTTTGAAATTTAACAAGAAATTGATAACCACCTAGAAACAATTTTTATTTTGCTCAACTTTATAGTAAAGGTGTGTCTCAGTTAAACTTTTACTTAATAAATGCACTTCAGTAGTCAAATGTGCTGCATTTGCATGCAGAGGGATGCCCAACATGCCCCTCTGACCATCAACAGCACCGCAGTGGAGAGAGTAGACAGCACCAAGTTCCTGGGAGTGCACGTCTCAAAGGACCTGTCCTGGAGCAGGAACACTGCAGCACTGGCCAAGAAGGCTCACCAGCGCCTCTACTTTCTCCGCAAGCTGAAAAGGGCTGGAGCTTCAACCCCCATCATGTGCACCTTCTACAGAGGTGCCATAGAAAGTGTCCTGACCAGCTGCATCACTGTGTGGTTTGGTGCATGCACTGCATCCTGCCGCAAGAGCCTCCAGCGCATCGTGAAAGCAGCTGAGAAGATCGTCGGCACCTCCTTGCCCTCACTGCAGGACTTACACAGCAACCGCCTCACTCGGAAAGCCCTCTGCATGGCAGGTGATCCCACACACCCACTACACAGCTGCTTCAGACTGCTGCCATCAGGGAGGAGACTGAGGAGTCTCCAGGCTCGAACCAGCAGACTGAGAGACAGCTCTGTTCATCAGGCAGTCAGGATGCTAAACACTCTGCCTGCTCTGCCTCCCCTCCCATTTGAACTGCCTTAACACAAAAAACTTTCTCACACATTACCACACAACACAAAGATTTTAACACTGGACTCTGTGTCATCAAACGGGTTATTCACTAAACTCTCGGTCATGTGCTCATTCAGTTTGCACTACTTCTCATATTTGCACTAATGTTTGTATTACATTACTGCCTATAGTCATACTACTGTTTACATTCACTGTTTACATTTATTAATACTGTTTACATTTATTACTACTGTTTACATTTATTACTACTGTTTACATTTACACTACTTTTATATCTACACTACTGCTGATACATATACAGTATTCTCTGACTAGCCTTATTTAAGGATGCCCAATGTGCCTTACTGCATATGCCACTTTGCCTCTATACCAACATCAACTACCTCATACATATACTGTGTACATTAACTCATATGCTGCTTTGCCACTCTTTGCAAATGTCAATGCTAGAACCTTCAGTTTATTTTATAGATATACTTTTTATACTTTTTATACTACTATGCAAAAACTCAGGACAGTATTACACTTTTATTATTTCATTTTATGCTCATGTTCATTAAATGTTTAGTGTTTTAGTGCTGGTGTAAATTTTCATACTTTTATACTACTATGCAAAAACTCAGGACAGTGTTACACTTTTACAATTTAATGCGATGTTTATTAAATGTTTCAGTGTTTTAGTGTTTGAATGGTTACTGTTGCACTGAGGGACTGAGAGAAACGCTATTTCAATCCTGTGTATGTCCTGTACATATTGCAGTTCTGACAATAAAGTTGACCTAGACTTGACTTTGACTTGGATTTTGCCCGGGCGGCGCAGCAAAATGTAGCTGATTTGATGGTTGCTCCAGGAGAGCTGGACAAAGATGGCATTTATGGCAAGCCAATTGTGTCATTAATAGCCACTTTTATCTATTACATGACACAATGAAATGCCATACTACTTGTGTGCCATCTAGCAGCTGAAAATGGTAGTGTTCAATATTTTCGGTCAGAATAAATGAAAACGGTAATTTCTCGGCCAAAAACTGGTTTATAAATATGGGAAAAATACATAAATAAGTAGCTTCAGTCTATGTCGCAGGGCATGCAAATTATGTAAAAAACTGTGACTTATAGGCCGAAAAATACAGCATTCCCTTTACCTCCAGACAAAATCACTGGTTGAGGTCAACAGCATCCCACCTTCACTGAACACAGTGTCAGTAAAGAACTATTTCCCTTCCTCAGCTGTCTAATGGTTTTTCCAGAATCTCCTCAGAGCTGACCGAGAGCCACCCAAGGCCTCACTGAACTCCTCCTACATCCAAACTTTTGCCTCAGCAACATGAAAGGCTTGGCCCCTGGTACTCCTCAGCTGCCTCAGAAATTACACCAACCAACAAGGATTGATGGGACTCCTTCTTCAGCTTGACAGCCACCCTAACCCAGAGTGACCACCACCGAGTTTGAGGATGGCCACCATGAGAAGCATTGATAACCTTGCAGCCACAGCTCAAGGTAGTCACTCCAATAACTGAGGCATGGAACATGGCCCACTCGGACTCAATGTCCCTCGCCCCAGCTGGGATGCAGTTAAAGCTCTCACGGAGGTTTGAGTTTAAAGATCTGTCTAATGGGTTCTTCTGCCACATGTTTCCAGCAAACCCTCACAACTTCTTAGTCTACCGGGTCTGCATAGCATCTTACCCCACCATCTGATCAAACTCACTTCCAGGTGGTGATTAGTTGACAGCTCAGCTCCTCCCTTCACCTGAGTGTCCAAATTAAATGGCCGCAAATCACATGACACAACTACAAAGTCAATCATCAATCTACTTGTACGACCACATCCTGGTGCCCAGTGCACTTATGGACACCCTTATGCTCGAATATGGTGTTTGTGATGGACAAACTATGGCTAGTACAGATGTCCAACAACAGAACCCCACTCGAGTTCAGAGCAGAGAAGTTGTTCTTTCCAGTCACGCTCCTCCAGGTCACACTGTCATTGCCCACATGGGCATTGAAGTCCCCCAGCAGAATAAAGGACTCTCCAGCTGACACACCTTACAGTACCCCTGCCAAGGACGCCAAGAAGGCCAGATACTCTGAATTGCTATTTGCCATATGGGCAAAAACAACTGTCAGAACCCGTCCCCCCACCCAAAGGTGCAGAGAAGCTACCCTTTCATCTAGCGGTGAAAACTCCAACACACAGGCACCAAGTCAGGGAGCTAAGAGTAGACCCACACCAGCTTGGTGTCCCCAACATGGGCAACTCCAGCATGGAGTAAGGTCCAGCCCCTCTCAAGAAGATTGCTCCAAAGCCCATGCTGTGCATCAAGGTGAGCACAGCTATATCTAGTCGATACCTCTCAACCTCATGCACAAGCTCAGGCACCTTCCCCACATTCCATGTCCCAAGAGCCAGTTTTAGTAAGCCAGGGTCAGAGCGCCAAGAACCCCGCCTTTGGCCACTGCCCACGGCGTCATGCACCCGACTCACATGGCCCCTCCTGAAGGTTGTGGGCCCACAGGAAGGCAAACCCATGTTACTCATTTGGGCTGAGTCCAACTGGACCCCATGGGTACAGACCCGATCACCAGGCACTTGCCGACAAGCTCCTCTCCCAGGCCTGGCTCCAGGGTGGGGTCCCAGTAACCCACGTCCGGGCAAGAGACACTGAGTTCCTTGTTTTGTCCTGCTCATACAAGTATTCTGAATCACTCTTTATCTGGCCTGTCACCTAGAACCAATCTGCCTTGGGAGACCCTACCAGGGGCACTTACAATTGCCCCGGACAGAATAGCTACTAGGATCTTTCAGACGCACAAACTCCTCCACCACAATAAGGTGGCAATTCAAGGAAGATTATATATTTGTCTTCTCATATTATCATTTGTATCAAACTGACTCCATTATTTTCTTACATTTCCAGGATTCATTTAGTTTCATTTAAAGGAGACCACATATAGGTCTTTAAAATTTTTATGTTATGTCTGTGTGCTATCTTGACAATATTAATTCATTTTAATACACAAAATAATTCTTAGATAATCAATTATACCCTTTTTAATTCTGCCATTTTTAACTTTCGTTTTGAACGACCGGTTTCTGATACAAGTTCTGAAGTCCACGCCCTTCAACGATCTGTTAACGCCCTCTGTAACAGCCAGTATCTGTAATGTGTTGTTGTTTTAAAATTAGCTCTTTTTTTATTACTCATTTGACTTACTGTTAGTGCTAGCTTAAGATAACTTACCGAAACCCGTCTGAGCGCGCCGCAATTTGCTGCTCCTTTTAGCATTAGACCACCCGAATCCGATGCTAATGTTAGCTTGTTCCTCTTCCGGTGTTCGCCAGCTCCGCTCGTTGCACGCGGAGATTTTGGGAGTTATCGCTGTTCCAGTCAAGACAACACAAAGTTCACCAAGTGTCTCCCGTAAATTAATCCGTAAGGAGAAGGTCCTCGCTGCTGCGAGGCTGCTGCGAGGCAGCGAGGCTGTACAGTTGAAGCTCCGCTCCATCGCGCCAGAAGCAGTGTCCCGTTGCCGCCGGTCCCTACGCCGGGGGTCCGCTCGTTTAATTTTTGCCGGCTGCGCGTTGGGAGCGATCGCAAATACACTAAAAATTGAACTAAAACATAAAAATAACAATTATACTTTATTTATAAAGCCATTTAAAAAACACAGCTGCAACAAAGTGCTGTACACATGAAATTAAGAACATATAAACAAAAGATGAGATGAAATCATGAAAAACAACAGTCATGTGTTTAATACAGAAGTGGGTTGAGCCTAACCAGGGGTTGCTAGGTGAGGGGCTGGACTCAGGTTTGAGGTGGTTGGCTGCGGTTTGTGACGTCACAAACCGCAGGAAGTGGGAAACGAAGTGTATTTATCAAAGATAAATAAATCTACTTAGAGTAAATAAACCACTGGGTGCATTTTTTTGGCCTTAGGACTGTTTTTTTATGAAGTAAATACCCAAAGTTGAGTTAAAAAAAAACATTAAAAAGTGAATTTTGAATATGTGGTCCCCTTTAAATGAAATACAAGTGGTATTACAGGGCCATCATGAGCACTTTTCTGTTGTTTCACTAAAGACCAGATAATTTTCCCACTAAGATGCTTTTTAGTACTTCTTCATCCTAACTGTACCATCTTAGAAACAATCCTCCACAGGGACAGCTCTTCCATTAGACTCCGTCTCTCCTAATTCCAAGTAGTAGATGTTTTCCTCCGGTCCCATCCATGTTCACTCCCCCGTATGAGCTCTTTCTTTCATTTCCTGTCCTCACTTTGTTCATTATTGATCAGTTCAAAACCCTCTTAGATCCCACAGAGTTGTCCCACCCAAGATTGAGAGTGTCTGTGGATTTGGTTTATGAAGCAGGGCTTTGATTTCCATTTTTCTTGATTGACATCAGCAGTTGCTGTGTGTGCTCATAACGATGGTGACCCTGCTGTCTGGGTGGTGGCCATTATGTTGTCAGAGAAGCACTCAAGCTAATGAAGCAGCCATCATAATGATGTTTCCCAGTCCCCCACCCCTCTTTGCCTGTTTCTTCCCTCTACTAACCAACAGAAATAAACAACCCCTCCAACTAAAACAGATGACATTTTTACCCGACCTCTTTTCTTTTACTCGTTTGCTGACACATACACTAACGCAGCTGCACTGATGGGGACTCAGGGGCCCCATTTTGTTGAGTCCTTTCACCTATTGATTAAAGTTTTATGGAGGACATGCTGTCAATCTCTGTAGGCAAAAAAACAAAAATGCGGAAGTCTTACATTTTAATAGACACTCTAGCGTTCATGCACGGCCCCACAAAGGTGAACACACTGTATACTGAGCAGATAAATTATTGTCAGTTAAATCGTGATCTCTGATCTCTGTCAGGCAAACGTTAGGACCGATACATACTAAGAAGCCGCTGACTGACGAGCAAGACACTGACAGGTCTGAGAAGTTGGATGATTCTACGCACAGGTTTCTTCCTACACGTCATTTATTTGTTTAACCTTATTTATCATTTGAAACAGCTATCTGTCAAGTCTTTCTTTGTGTTAATTCCTACAGAGGATATTTGCAACGCCTGTCAGACATCTCAATCCTGAAGAAATATAGCTGAGTGGTGGATGGGAGTTTGATGTATGGAGAAATGAATTCAGCCCATAAGCAAGTACTGTAGTGCATTACACACGTTTTAATTGAATTGAGAAATTCTTACAAATTTATGTTTTCCATCCATCCATAAATTCATGAACTGGACATTTTCTGCAGTTATGAGTCTATGACAGACAGGAAAACTCAACAAGCACTTTAGAAAATGTAGTCAGAGTAAAAATAATCTCCAAACAACAAAATGAGACTGGTCTGCATGAGTACTGGGAGCCTTTATGAGATAAGATCTCTATGGCAATGCCATTCAACACATAATTGTAGTTTTCCATCTTTAATGGTGCTCAAATTTCATCTTATTTAATATCACAAACTATGTCAATCTCTGTCCACCTGATCACCATATCTGGACATTCAAACTTTACTCAACTCCCAGCAGACTGATACCATCAGCAGCTGCAGCACCACTGGCTCACACCATCTATGCTACTGTACATTTGCTTCGTAACATTGTCGTTTGGCTGTAAAAATGGTGGCAAACTAAGCAAAACTGTAAAGGTTTGATATTAACTAATAAAAGTTGATTTTTAACACCGGTTTTTGAGCAAAACTTGTTTTATTAACTTTTTTTTTAATGAAAATGGGCCTCAGTTTGGATAGCCATTAGCCTAGCCTTTAGCCAATAAGACTTTGTTAGCAATACTGTATATTTAGAATCATCTCTTGTAGCAAAACATCTCATGAACCACTGCATGATTTAATTAAACTTTTATTTTATTTTTTTATGAACCACTCATACACATCAGCTGATTACCTTTTGGGGTCAACCTGATTCAAGATGGCTGCTTCAGCTAATAAAGCTTAGTGAACACAACAAACATATCCATAACTCTACTTTTTGCATAGACAATGAGCTAAACAGGGGTCTGGTAGTAGCTGAGAGTCTTTGTCCTGAGCGCTACACATAGCACAACACTTTTGCCTGAAAATTTGCTCTCAACTATTTGATTGTTAGCTAAATGTCTCAGCTAGCACTTTTTATTTCATATTTCATACAGAAAAAAAAACTCTACATGTGAAGTGCATGTATCTCTTTCCTCGATGTCTATGGGTATTTTTATATTCACAAATCACTTTTGAAGCAGATAATAAATAATCGATGACTCATGTTCTGACTTCAGTTTGGAGACAGAGATTTGAGTTAGCTCTTGTACGTTGCCCTTCCATGATCTAAGTTCAGTAGCTTTCAAACTCTATAGATAAATCCTACCAGCTCAATGAATTATTGAGCACTCACTGTTTGTCTAGAGACAGACGAAATGTTAAAGAGGACTTTTCAGACTGCTAGTGTTCATCAGGGTTACAGGAAGTTGAGGTTGGTATTAACATCTAATGGTGCAAAAGGTTTATTGTAGTCCACTATAGTAAAGATACTTTATGTGTTCCTGTGGACTGAATATAAGAGAATAATTTAAAACATTGATATGCTGATTGGTTGACATACGTTTAACTAATAATTTTCTCTGCGCTTGCTCCACTGTGGGCATTTAGCCAGCACTCACACAGACAACACTTGACTTCATTATCTTAACTGTTTAATCTACATTACAAGAAGTCAATAGTTCTTCACAGAAAACTGAAAGCATGATGCTCAGAGGAGCCCTGGAAAAAAGAGGCAGAGCTCGTTCAAGCTAATCATGTGATGTGTTTTATGAAACATCTGGATTAGCTTTTTTACTCAAACCCCGAGGAGCTTGGTGGACCAGGAGGATCTTCAAGACTCCAATGATGATAGAACCAGCCTGATCCAAATAGCAGCTTCACCTCTCCTCCCCCCTCTGTTTGATTTATGGCCTAACCTCTTTAGTATTTGATGGAACTTGAAAAAAAGCTTTTTTTTTTACTTGCAGTTTTCTCATTTTGACTCCTCCTTTGTGCCACCTTGTTTTCTCCTCTTTCTCTCTTTTCTGGTCGTCTTCTCCTCGTGAAGGACAGCAGAGGGTACAACGCTGGCAACCAGAGGGCAAAGCAGACTTTTAGAAATGGAGGACAAGGGCAATGTTTTCTCTCTCATAATCACCTTGCACACTGTGACCGATTTTCAACTGCATGCATATTAGATTGTTGTTGTTTTTTAAGGAAAGAACTGGTCTGAACCGTGACAAAGGCCATTTTTGTAAGATTTGAACATGGTGAAAGTTGCACAGCAAAGCAACAGTCTGACTGGAGCTTCAAGGATAAAGATAAAAGAAAACTCACACTTTAGCAACAGGATTAAAACTTGTCAGAAAGTCTGATGAGGGAACACATTTAAAGTCAAATCCGGTCAAGATTGGCTTGAAAATGGACTTAAAGATAAGCAGGAGTGAAGCATGGATGTGAGAGTTTAATGAAATATTTTCTGCATGAGTTCAGAAAATATTAGGGCTATATTCATTAAAAAAATGATGTGTGGATAATTGAGCTTCAAGAAGATTCAGAATTATTTGTGACTTGTTTCCTGCCAGTTCTGTGATGTAGATGTGATATTCATTCATTCAACCTTTATTTAGTCAGGTAAATCTCATTGAGCCTCGTGGACTCATTTACAAGAGCGACCTGCTACAAACTAAAGAACGATGAACAGCAATGGTAGAATTTCCTTAAACAATAAACAATAGAAAAACATAAGAGAGAAATACAGATTTCTTCTTTTTTTTTACATTATAAGGTAGATGTATAAAATCAAAAACAGGACAATGTGTTCTTAATGTAGATCGTTACTTCTGACTTTGCTATGCAAAACTTTCCCTCCATTTCAGTAGAAAGCAGCGGCCGTAAGAACTGTTGGCTTATGGGTAGTGTAGTTTTTTGTTTGTTTGTTTTTTTGACTGGCCTTACAGGCTTATTGAAAGACAACTACAAAAATGGCAGCGCCTGTCCAAAGTATTTTATTTTTCGTTAATGTTTTATCCCATAACGTCCCAATCACGTGAGTAATATTAAAGCTGACAATTGTTTAAAATAAAATAAAACGTGAAAGAGCAAATCCGCAAAAGTTGACCTGCAAAGTAGGGAGGCACTTTAAACACAGGAAGGACAAATGAGCGCTGTTTGTTTGTTTGTCCTCCAATCAACAATGAAATATGCATTAGAACTTACATGTCCTCCAGTATCCGTTGTATCCATGAGGTGCTGTAGCACCTTCAGCTCCCGCACTTCTTAGTTCAGATCCTCAGCTTCCCTCCTACCCTGCAGGTACTTCTTCAGTAGACGTCAAATGCACTAAGTTCTGCAGAAGTCCAACGAAGCTTTTTACTGTATAATAATAATAATAATAATTAATTCAATTTATAACGCACTTTTCATTACTGAAAATCTCAAAGTTCTACACATATATTGAATGCTACACACATTCATAAACCGGTGGCGGCAGACTACCATGCAAGGTGCTTTCCAGTCCTACCGGGAGCAACTCAGGGTTAAGTGTCTTGCCCAAGGACACAGACACATGGTGCGGGTCCCGGGAGTCGAACCGCCAACTTTCCGATCGGGAGACGACTGCCATTACCACTACGCCACGGCCGCCCCAAATAATATACGTCTAACTCTCCATATAACAGCTTTTAAAGACATTTTCCCAATTCTAATTTTCCCTCTTTAACCCTCCTGCTTCCCTTGGGTTAAAATGACTCGCCAGGCTTGAGGCTTTGTGGCTCTTTTTGACCCAAGGACAGCAGGAGGGTTGAGGCTACAAGTAATTTGGAAATAAACTAACAGCAGAATCTGTTCCTACACGAACAACATTTGACATGAAGCTTTTGGCATCAACAGTTTGGACAACGTTTGTCTCAGTCTGAATCTGAAGGACTGCAAGACAGAGTTTTGAGCGTCAGCAGCTGCAAGTATCCTCACATCAGGAGTTCTTTTCATAAAGTCAGCAGGAACAGCTGGATGGAGGCAAGCAGCTCGGTTAGCGCTGAAGCAGACAAGAAGAAGAAAGGTCTCTCTGACATTAGAAACATCCTTTTAGCTTCTCTCTTTTGTTAAAACACTGTCTGTGTCTTACAATGACATTCGTTTTACTTGTGATCTCTTGATATATATAGTATATATATTTTTGGTGTGGAAATCACAAATTAGCAGCTGAATAAATAAAAGCTGATCCAAACTTCAAAAGATGTCTGAAGGACCTCTGCTAATACAGCAGACATTCTGATATTTTTCAAGAGGGATTCTGTAGAGAAGGTACGAGCAATTAATATCTTACCTGTTGCAGATAGAATATTGCCCAACCACATTTTTTGTGGAAAACTGTTCAATTCAGAGCAGACTGATGAATGTTAAAGAAAACTAAGTTTAATTGATAAGACTTGTGAGGAAAAATAACTTTAATGTGCTGTCTGTTCAGATGATGACGCCAGAACGTGTCGCTCTCAAGTGGTATTTTGATATTTTATTTCTTCCTGTTCATTTTTATTCAAAAATGACTTTTTCTGATAATTTTTGGTTGGAATTGTCTCATCCCTGGGATTTATTTATTTATTTTTTTTGCAATAAATTAGAACCAACGAGCCAGGTCTTCCTGTCTCCTTTATTTGCAACAACAATAATCTAACAGCTAATCTGAGCACGTCCAGGGTCAAAGCTGCTTTATAACACCTCAAATGTTTCATCGCCGTTCACATGAACACTACTTTAGAAAGCTTTAGATCATCTGCCATTTGGTGCTAAATGGATTTTTCCAGCAGAAACTTTATATTTCTGACAGGAAGCGCTGCAGGTATCACCAGAAGTGCTACAGCTAGCCTCCACTTTACGCACCTAACCGTAAAATTATTTGAAAACAACAGGGAAAATAAAACAAAGCAGCGTTAAGACATAAATTAGTCTCAACTCGTGCCCCGTTACCTCAATTAAGTCAAAGTTGAACCCTTTTTCTTCAAGCCGAGGTCATTTAAAGAGCTTTCTACAACAGGTAAGATATTAATTGCTAATAAAATCAAATCTATTGCTGGGTTGCAGATGACGTAGCAGTGACGTCACTGAATGCAGTTGGGGGTCAGGAAGTAAACACAGCCGTTTCCTTCTGTTGATGATTCAGCGTCAACATGCCTAAATTCTGTGCCGTTTACGGTTGTTGCAACCGCTCTAATCGAGAGATAGATAAAAGTTATTTTCGTGTTCCGAAAGTAGTATGCCACAAGGGGATTCATTTAAAAAAACTTACAGAAAAAAAGACGACAAACGTGGATTAACAACCTACGGCTAAAAACAGGAGGAGGAGCTAAACTTGTTATTAGCGATAGCGTAGTTAGCATAGGCTAATTCCTAAATAAATAATACAACTCACTACTCACCCGGGCAGAAACAAGTCGACAACCATTTAAAGCTTCTTTTGATCCTAAATGGTTAACCCAACCTGAAACAAAATAATTGTAGGCTTCGAGGCTTTTGTAAGCTTTCATCTGGCTCTTCGTGTAATACGAGGTCTGTAGCACCAGATAGCTTGTTATATCAATCGCCTCGACGTCAGGTAAATCCTCCAGATTATATGACAAGTCTATTTTAACAAGACAATATGGATCATATCCTAAATGTACGGATATTTTTTCAAGATATCTCGTCCTCGCCAGTCCATTTAGGGCATTGGCATACTTGCTGTAATCCATTCTGCTGTGTTTGAACTGGGGGAAAATCACTTCCTGCCCCCCATCTGAATTCCGCGCCACTTCCGGGCCACGTGACTGCAACCCAGCAATACACACGGACAAGACAGGATGTAATTACAAACACCTGGGAACCATTAATAATAACAATAATAATAATAATAATAATGAATTCGATTTACAACACACTTTTCATTAATGAAAATCTCAAAGTGCTACAAAGTGCAACAGAATTAAATGTCAATAAAACAAGTAATAAAACAAGTAAAATCAATAACAGTATCAACTAAGATCAAAGATAGAATCATGAGGAGGCAGAGTATGCTTGGTTAAAAAGAAAGGTCTTCAAGCCGCTCTTAAAGTCAACCAGTGACTGTGGAGCTCTAGGCAGTCAGGAAGAGCGTTCCACAGGCGGGGGGCAGCCACACTGAAATTAACTAGGGAAACGGATCAGGACCGGGGAAATAAGTGAACCTGGGACATGGAGATTAAACTAGGAGCAAGTAAACAAGGAACATGGAGATTAAACTAGGAGCAGGATAAGGAATTAAACTAAACATGTAACTATTGGGGCAGGACTGGTTGACTAGGGAACAGACAAGGAAAGACCAGTAGAGGGCGACAAGTAACAACTAGGAGCAGGAGAGTAACACAAGGAGAACAGACAAGGAAAGACCAGGAGAGGGCGCCATCTTTACAAATAAAGGGTAAATGAATTTTTTTTTGTCACATTGCCTTCTTTTTTTTATTTTTTTTTATTTTTTTTTATTTTATTTATAGAAGAAACAAGTACAAAAAAAAACTTACAATGTCAAACATGGCTTGAGACTTAAGGCATGCATAGCATAAAAGAGAATAAAGGCACATAAACAAATACAAAAATGTATCTTGGGCAGCTTACAATAGAAATTCAAGATGGTCTAGTGGCAGGGTTTTTGACTACGGACCCGAAGGTCGCGGGTTCGCGCCCCGGCCACTACCCAGCTTGGGGTGTCTATGAGTGCACACCTATTTCTCCAGCTCCCCGGGCGCTTTCGGGCTGCTCACTGCACCACCTGGTAGGTGGTTGGGTTAAATGCAGAGACGAATTTCGTCTGTGTATGGGAAACATACGCAGATGACAAGAATAGACATTATTATTATTATATAAATTCGTTACAGATTGTTTTAGTTTTTAAAGCTTTTGCATTAGTACAATACTTTAAAGTAGATAAGTAAGAAGAAATATAATTAGAAAACACTATAAATCTAGGTTTTAGCAAGGAGAATTTACAGCTGTGGATGTAAAATTTGGCTAATAGTAGTATTAAATTTACAACAAAAACTTTCTCACTTGAAATATTTGGACAAAAGAAACCAAACAGTATAATTTTAGCATCAAATGGTAGGTCAATTTCTAACTTTCTATTTACATACATGAAAATGTCTTTCCAGAACACCTGAGTATGAGAACAGTCCCAGAAGAGATGGATGATGCTCTCCTCAGAACTGTGGCAGAGTGAATTGGCCCTCATTCACGAAAATGTTCGTATTTTTATCCTAAATTTCTCCTACTTTTGTTCGTACGAAGCGTTCGTACGAACATGCCACGTCAGATTCAACAAACTCTTCTATCCTCAAGAAAAGTGTGTAAATGGCTGCGTGAATTTAAAGTGCGACTAAACCCAAAATTAACTTTTTTTAGCTGATAAACTCCCTAGAATGTGTTTAAAATGTTATCTAGCACTATGGCTGTGTTTATTCTCACATATTCTGCATATTTCTCCGACTGCTCTCCAAAGTCAAGTCATTTCTCAGCCGTGCTGATCTGGAGAAGGCCATCCATGCCTTTGTGACCTCCAGACTTGATTATTGTAATGCTTTGTATGTTGGTATTAATCAATCCTCCATCTCCAGATTACAGCTTGTACAGAACTCTGCCGCGCGCCTTTTGACCAATACACGAAAATATGAACACATCACTCCTGTCCTGTCCTCTTTACACTGGCTCCCGGTTCAGTTCAGGATACAGTTCAAGCTGCTCCTGTTTGTTTTCAAAGCTCTGAATGGACTTGCACCTCTGTACATCTCAGAACTTTTGAAAGCCCATCAGCCCGGCAGAGCTTTACGATCTGCCAGTCAACACCTGCTGGAGGTGCCTCACTCAAGGTACAAACAATGGGGAGACCGGTCATTTTCTGTTGCCGGCCCTAAAGCCTGGAACAGTCTCCCCCTTGAGCTGCGTGCCACCTCTGATCTGACTCTGTTCAAAACCAGACTGAAGACACACTTGTTCAAAAAAGCTTTCAGTGTGTAACTTTTATTACTTTTGGTATTTTAGTATGTAGCATTTTTTATTTCCATTGCCTTTTTATTTCCTCTAGTTCAAATAAGCTTCCAGTGTGCAACTGTTATTACTTTTGGTATTTTAATATGTAACATTTTTTAATCTACATTGCCTTTTTATTTCCTCTTGTTCAAAAAGTTTTAGTTTGTAGAATTTTTTATTTCCATTGCCTTCTTTTATTGCTGTTGTTTCTTATTCTATTTTCACTGATTTATTGTTCCAGTTTTTTCATCCTTTTATCCTGTTAAGCACCTTGGTCAATGCAAGGCATTGTTGGAAGGTGCTATACAAATAAAGTTTATTATTATTATTATTATTATATTTGTGCATATCTGTGTAAATTGGCAATATTTGGCAATATTTGGTCTAAAAATGTGTTTACGGTAGTTCTATGGGTTGAACTGGTGGATTACACCTTAATTTTCTTATTTGTGCAAACGCTCATGTGTGACATGTCTGCTCATGTGTGATGTCACACAGGTGGTTCAAGCAGAGCCAATCCCCTGCAGAGATGAGAAGTGCATACCTTATATGGAAGTGCTGCATTTCACTCCTGACAAGCGGTTTTATTTTTATTTTCATTTTCATTTTTTTAGGCCTTTGGTTTTGGATGGAATGGGTGGAATAGATAAATACATCTACATGTTTATTCTTTGTTGTTGCTTGGTGTATGTTGTTGGCTAGAGGTTTAATTTGTTTTAGGTTGTTGCAGGTGGAGGCGTGAACAAAAGCACAACTCTATCTCCACCCCTCCTTGTCTCTCGACACGCCCATTTTCAGGGAGATTTTGGAAGGAGGAGTTACTGTCTCAACCTGGGTTTAGTTTCACTTTAATGAATCCCACCTGTTCTATCAACCTGCGCGTGCTCGCGGAGAGGTCATTTACATAATTCCCACCCCTCAAAACACCATATAAGGCCACATTTCCTGCGTTTTGACAGCAGGAAGTGTCCATTCATTCAAATTCAAGAAGTAAAAGGAGGAACATCACGCGTTCGGAGATCTGCTCTCAGTCGCACTGTGGCGCACCGCCACCCCGCCACCCCCCTGCAAGTGTCGGATGGTCAAATATTTTTAACGTTAGTGTAAACAACTGTGTTACATTATAGTTTCACTTATTCAGAAGAGCTGTGGCGCACCGCTACCCCCCCACCCCCCGCAAGTGTCGGATGGTCAAATATTTTTAATGTTAGTGTAAACAACTGTGTTATAGTTTCACTTATTCAGAAGAGCTGTGGCGCACCGCTACCCCCCACCCCCCCGCAAGTGTCGGATGGTCAAATATTTTAATTTTAGTGTAAACAACTGTGTTACATTATAGTTTCACTTATTCAGAAGAGCTGTGGCGCACCGCTACCCCCCCACCCCCCGCAAGTGTCGGATGTGTTTTTGAACAGAAGCATTTTAAAATGTCTCGAAACTACAGTTAACTTCATATTAATATTGTAGTGCATATGTTTTGTCTCCCGTGGGTCGTACAGTATCAGAAATCAAGAATAAATGGTTTGATCTGAAAATGGCTTCAAACAAACGTCTCGCCGCAGCACGGACAGGAGGTGGTCAAGGAATAGTCTGCGAGATGGATGGACAATAAATGCCACGCTGCAAGACGCGTGCCAACATGTTGTGCAGCACAAATGAGCAGTGTTGGGAATGTTACTTTAAAAAAGTAATTAATTATAGTTACTAGTTACTTCTCCCAAAAAGTAACTGAGTTAATAATAATAATAATAATAATGAATTCAATTTATAACGCTCTTTTCATTAGTGAAAATCTCAAAGTGCTACACACATTGAATGCTACACACATTCATACACCGGTAACGGCAGACTACCATGCAAGGTGCTTTCCAGTCCTACCGGGAGCAACTCGGGGTGAAGTGTCTTGCCCAAGGACACATGGTGTGGGGAACCGAGATTCGAACCGCCAACCTTCCGATTGGGGGACGACTGCCATTACCACTACGCCACGGCCGAGT
>JBBPBX010081565.1:0-11507 GCA_038048925.1 Garcialebias charrua | reverse complement strand
ACACACACCTATATTATATATATACACACACACACCTATATTATATATATATATATATATATATATATATATATATATATATATATATATATATATATATATAAATAAACGCACACACAGCATACATATATAGGTGCGTGTGTTTATTTGCCAGTTATGAACGAAAATATTAGTATCATTTAATCACTGACTACATAAAATCATAACACTAAAAGCTGTCTCTTAAATCATACCTGGTGTTCTCGATCCTCTGGAGGATACAGAGTCTTTTTTCAGGTGGTTTCTCGTAGCCCAGCCACAAAGAAGGATGCAGGTTTTTGTTTTCGGAGCATGTTCAACACACACTAGTTGCAGCCACAAATTCAGCTTCGTCTGATTATTCATACAGCCACGAACAGCGCAACAGGTACCCGAGCTCCGCAAGGACATCTTCGTGACAATATTAGCTCGAAATAACAGAAAACAGAACTTCAACGATGCGTACAGATTAGCAAGTAAACAACGAGGAGCCAATGCAGAACTTCTACTTCCGGTGTGAAACGGAAGTAAGTCCCATAATCGCTTCTACAGTGACACCCCCAGGAATAAGGTGGATACAAGGCAGGTTCAATACACAAGGTGAAGTGACCATTTTGACTCAAACTAGCTAATTAGGTAAGGTGGCCATTTTGAATCAAACATGCTCATTTGGTGAGGCGGCCATTTTGAATCAAACAAGTTCATTAGGTGAGGCGGCCATTTTGAATCAAACTAGCTAATTAGGTGAGGTGGCCATTTTGAGTTAAAATAGCTAATTAGATGAGACGGCCATTTTGAATCAAACAAGCTGATTAGGTGAGGCGGCCATTTTGACTAAAACAAGCTAATTAGTTGAGGTAGCCATTTTGAATCAAACAAGCTACTTAGGTGAGGCGGCCATTTTGAATCAAACAAGCTCATTAGGTGAGTCAGCCATTTTGAATCAAACAAGCTCATTAGGTGAGGTGGCCATTTTGAATCAAACAAGCTCATTAGGTGAGTCGGCCATTTTGAATCAAACAAGCTCATTAGGTGAGGTGGCCATTTTGAATCAAACAAGCTCATTAGGTGAGTCGGCCATTTTGAATCAAACAAGCTCATTAGGTGAGTCGGCCATTTTGAATCAAACTAGCTAATTAGGTGAGTCGGCCATTTTGAATCAAACTAGCTAATTAGGTGAGTCGGCCATTTTGAATCAAACTAGCTAATTAGGTGAGTCGGCCATTTTGAATCAAACTAGCTAATTAGGTGAGTCGGCCATTTTGAATCAAACTAGCTAATTAGGTGAGTCGGCCATTTTGAATCAAACTAGCTAATTAGGTGAGTCGGCCATTTTGAATCAAACTAGCTAATTAGGTGAGTCGGCCATTTTGAATCAAACTAGCTAATTAGGTGAGTCGGCCATTTTGAATCAAACTAGCTAATTAGGTGAGTCGGCCATTTTGAATCAAACTAGCTAATTAGGTGAGTCGGCCATTTTGAATCAAACTAGCTCATTAGGTGAGTCGGCCATTTTGAATCAAACAAGCTCATTTGGTGAGGTGGCCATTTTGAATCAAACTAGCTAATTAGGTCAGGCTGCCATTTTTAATCAAACAAGCTAATTAGGTGCGGTGGCCATTTGAACAAGCAAATTAGGTGAAACGGCCATTTTGATTGAAATATGCAACTTATATTTGGCAAATGGGTAGCTGACAATGATCCCTAATAGATTTCAATTGAAAATCCAACTTCCAAGATGGCCGACAACGCAAAAAAGTCAAAATACTATAAAATGGTCAATTTTAGTGATATTTAGCTGAAACTTGGTATGGTGATAGCTGAGAATGTTTCCTATCAAATGCCATATCAAAATCAAAAATCCAAGATGGCCACCATAGCTACTTTCAAATGGCTTTAACTCGGCCATCTTTATACATAGAGAGCTGAAATTTGGTGAGGTTGTAGCTGAAGACATTCTCTATCACGTACGGAAACCAAAAATAAAAATCCAAGATGGCCGCCATAGCTACATTCAAATGGCTTTAACTCAGCCATCTTTATACATAGAGAGCTGAAATTTGGTGAGGTTGTAGCTGAAGACATTCTGTATTACGTACCGAAACCAAAAATAAAAATCCAAGATGGCCACTATAGCTAAAAGAGAAAAAATATCATAACTTGGCCATCTTTATACATAGAGAGCTGAAATTTGGTGAGGTTGTAGCTGACGACATTCTCTATCACATACAAAATAAAAATAAAAAATTCAAGATGACCACCTTAGCTAAAAAAGAAAAAACACCATAATTCAGCCATTTTTAATGTTATTTAGCTGAAATTTGGTGTAATCGTAGTTAAAAATGAACCCAAACACCTTTACTATCATTTCAAGAATTTTATTTGGCTCCGTGATATGTGCTATTAACATTTGGAGCCATTTTGATTCAAGATATCCGGCACCAGCCTGGCGGCCCCCGTCGAATTTTCTCCAGGAACTTTCTAGTTACAATATTATTATAATTCCGTCCCACCTTATATACCACATGTGGTACGAATGACAAATAAAGAAACTGACTCTCTCTCTGCTGGTGTAGATTCTCAGTCATCCATGACATGATCAAATCAAAAAAGGCGTTCAATACAGAACAACTGGACTTTATTTGTAACAAACAAGACGTTTCGCTCATCATCCGATAAGCTTTCTCAATTGATGTTGTTATTGAGAAAGCTTATCGGATGATGAGCGAAACATCTTGTTTGTTACAAATAAAGTCCAGTTGTTCTGTATTGAACGCCTTATTTGACTCTCTCTCTTTCTCTGACTCTAAATGACAAATAATAATATTAATAATAATAATAATAATAATAATAATAATAATAATTGTAAAGAGTTTTATTTTACTATAGAACAGAGGAGTCTGACAGCTCAAGTCAAATATTTGTTTTGTTAATATTGTACAACAGTCAGAACTTCTATATTTGTGAAACTTTGGAAATTAAAATGGACACTATATTCATAGTAAAAAAACAGAAACCTAGACATTTTGTCATTTTGATTAAAAAGGTTTGTCATTTGTGAAACAGAAAGATGCTAATATATGTTGTGTCATTCAGCTCTATCTCCCACTGAGCAAGGTGACGTCTATACGACGTCTTTTTCAGGTCATTTCTGGACGTCGAAATCAGGTCCCTGGAAGGTCGAAAACGTTACGCCAGATGACGTCTTTTCCCCGACGTCTAAAAGACGTCTATATTCCTGACGTCTAAAAGGCGTCTACATTAGACGTCTATATTCCTGACGTCTAAAAGGCGTCTACATTAGACGTCTATCTGACGTCAATAACTTACTGTATTTAGCTTATTCTAATTAGGCTATTATATTTAACTTATTTTAGTCACTTTACATGCTGCTTGTTCATGCTATGCATATAAAAAGTATAATGAATCTACTTTAAAATTGCGTTGAGGCAAACAAATCTAGGGAAATACTTTGACCATCCGCAGCTTTAAAATCCTACAAACAGTTGGATTAAGTTTTACAAATCACTCCATAAATTTTACCTTTATCCTGTTTATTTGACACAATTTAAAGGAACAGCATAACACATAAAATTGAGAATTCCACCTTTGGTAACTTAAAAAAAAAGCTTTACATTACGGAACTTATCAACTGGTGGCAACACAAAATACACAAACAAATCTATAAAAGTACACAGCTCACTTGGGTCTGTACTTCACATATTTTTTTTTTTTTAAATGCCTTCATTCTTTGGCCGTACTTAACATAAACAATAATAATTTTTTAACATGCCTTCATTTTTGGTCTGTACTTAACAATTTTTTTTTAACATGCCTTCATTTTTCTTTTTGATATAGCAGGCAGGAACAAGATAAATAAAAAAGCTGTATACAATTACAGTCCCCTCACCACAAAAATAATCTGTACAAAGTGTGCTGGTCATAATATTTTAAATAAGTTGTTTTATTTCAGGAATTCCATTCAAAAAGTGAAACATTCATTACACACAGACTGATATATTTCAAATGTTTATTTATTTTAATGTTGATTAAAACTGACAACCAATGACAACCCTAAATTCAGTATCTCAGAAAATTAGACTACTACTTGAGCTCAATAAAAATAAAGTATTTTTATAAATGTTGGCCAACTGAGATGTATGAACATGAAATGTACAATATGTACATCTTTCAATAGTTGGGGCTAAGGACCATGCTACCATGTTAATACTTTTCAGTTGGCCAACATCTATAAAAATCATTTTTTAATTGATCTCAAGTAATGTAATTTACTTATAATGAATTTGGAGTTTTCATTAGTTGTCAGTTATAATCATCAGCATTAAGATTATTTTTAAATATATCAGTCTGTGTGAATGAATATACAGTAATACTGTATAGAAGTTTTACTTTTTGAATGGAATTACTGAAATAAATAACTTTTTCACAATATTCTAATTTTATGCCCAGCACCTATTTGCATCTCCCCCCCAAAAATGTGTTCCTCAGTTCTGTGTGAGCCCGTGTCCTCCACCTCTTTGTGGTGCATTAAATGTCCAGTGTCCACTTCTTCGTGGTGCATTAAATGTCCAGTGTGAAAGCCCCACCTCCACTTCTTTGTGGCACATTTTTTCATTCAACCTTTATTTCTACAGGCTAGCCTCGTTGAGCCACAGGGACTCATTTACAAGAGAGACCTGTCTCACTCACACCCAAGGTCATAGAGTCACCATCAGTCTAACATGCATGTTTTTGGACTGTTGGAGGAAACTGGAGCACCCGGAGAAAACCCATGCATGCACGGAGAGAACATGCAAACTCTACCCAGAAAGGCCCCCGGACCGGGATTTGAACCGGGGACCTGCTCGCTGAGAGGCAGCAGCTCTACCAGTTGTGTTAATTGTCCAGTGTGAGCCCATGTCCTCCTTTGCATGTTTTAAATGCTCTGCAGCATGAGTCCTTATAAAATCCTCTGTTGCTGCAGAATCTCCATTCATGATTCCATCTGCATTTGCAAAAAAACAAACAAAAACAAAAAGTAATTAGCAATATGCAAAGGCAATCTGGAAAATGCACAGTGTCTTGCTGGGATCTCCCTGATTAATAAATAAATAAATAAAAACATCCATCCCAGCAAATGTCAGAGTCAGAGAGTCTTTATTGTCATTTGCACCGCATGTGGTACATGTGATGAAAACGAGATTATGTACACAGGGTCCCAGTTACATCCAACAACAAATGCAAGAGAAAAACAGTAATAACATCTAGAATTAACTACGAAAAACATCAACTAGTAATACACTAAGCCTAATATAGTGGGAATAAACTGCAGCACGAACATGAATTTGTATGAGCAGATGGTCACAGATGAACACAGCAACAAGAAAACAGATCAGCATCAGCATGATGTGATATTTTGCAGTGTTTATTTTTTATTTTATTTTTATTTATTCATGAGTCTAACAGCCTCAGGGTAGAAGCTGTTCCTCAGTCTAGTGGTTCTACACTTGATGCTCCTCAACCTCCGTCCTGAGGGGAGTGGGGCAAAGAGTGAGTGTGCTGGATGAGTGAGGTCTTTCATGATGCAGGTGGCTCTTTTCCTGCATCTGGAGGTGTAAATGTCTGTGATGGTGGGGAGACTGACTCCAACAGACTTCTGTGCAGCCTTCACCACTCTCTGTAGAGCTTTCCTCTCTTCAACTGTGCAGCCTCCATGCCACACGTTGATGCTGGAGCACAGGACGCTCTCCACTGCACACCTGTAGAAGGAGGTGAGAACTGGGCTGCTCAGACCAGCTCGTCTCAGCCGTCTGAGGAAGTAGAGTCTCTGATGACCTTTCTTGATCAGGCTGGTGGTGTTGTTGCTCCAGCTGAGGTTATCATTCATGTGTACACCCAAGTATTTGTAGCTGGAGACCACTTCCACTGCAGACCCACCTATTTTCAGTGGGGCATGGGTGTGTTTGTTCCTTCTGAAGTCCACAATCATCTCTCATTAGGGATGTGTGCTGAGCCCTCTTCTGTTCACTCTGCTCACATATGATTGTATAGCCACACATCCAGGCTGTCATATTGTTAAGTTTGCAGATGATACAGCTGTGGTGGGATGCATCACAGATAATGATGAATCCAGCTACAGACAGGAGGTGGAACATCTGGAGAGCTGGTGCAAAGAGAACAACCTTCACATGAATGTGAAGAAGACGAAGGAGATGATTGTGGACTTCAGAAGGAACAAACACACCCACACCCCACTGTATATAGGTGGATCTGCGGTGGAGGTGGTCTCCAGCTACAAATACCTGGGTGTACACTTGAATGATAACCTCAGCTGGAGCAATAACACCACCAGCCTGATCAAGAAAGGTCATCAGAGACTCTACTTCCTCAGACGGCTGAGACGAGCCGGTCTGAGAAGCCCAGTCCTCACCTCGTTCTACAGGTGTGCAGTGGAGAGCGTCCTGTGCTCCAGCATCAACGTGTGGCATGGAGGCTGCACAGTTGCAGAGAGAAAAGCTCTGCAGAGAGTGGTGAAGGCTGCACAGAAGTCTGTGGGAGTCAGTCTCCCCACCATCACAGACATTTACACCTCCAGATGCAGAAAAAGAGCCACCTGCATCATGAAAGACCTCACTCACCCAGCACACTCACTCTTTGCACCACTCCCCTCGGGACGGAGGTTGAGGAGCATCAAATGTAGAACCACTAGACTGAGAAACAGCTTCTACCCTGAGGCTGTCAGACTCATGAATAAATAAATAATAAGAATAAACACTGCAAAATGTCACATCATACTGATACTGTACTGATCTGTTTCTTGTTGCTGCGTTCATCTGTGACCATCTGCTCATGTTCGTGCTGCTGTTTATAATGATGTTTTTCTACTACATTAGGGCTTAGTGTATTACTAGCTGATGTGATGTCTCTCTTAGTTAATCCTAGATGTTATTATTGTATTTCTCTTGCATTTGTTGTTGGATGTAACTGGGACCCTGTGTACATAATCTCGTTTTCAACACATGTACTACATGCGGTGCAAATGACAATAAATTCTCTCTGACTCTGACTCTGACTCTGATCATTAGTATTAAAAATTAAAAAAAAAATTAAGTATGATATAGTTTGTGTATTAGTTAGAAAAATTGTGTATTAGTTAGAAAAAGAATTATTCATTTTGCTATTGTGTATTAGTTAGAAAAAGGATTATTCATTTTGTGATGTAGTTTGTGTATCAGTTAGAAAAATTGAAGTAGAATTATTCATTTTGTGATCTAGTTTATGTATTACAGTTAGAAAAATAAGTAGAATTATTCATTCTGTGATGTTGCTTGAAGGTTATCATTGGTTGAACAAACTGTGAAATAGGGGCAGATATAATAAGATTTCATCTTCTTTCTGCTCCCTTCATTTTATCCAACTTGTATTCTTGTATCTGATGAAACTGTCTTGTATTGTTCTTTTAAAATGAATGAATAAACATCAATCAATCAATCATCTCCTTCGTCTTCTTCACATTCATGTGAAGATTATTCTCTTTGCACCAGCTCTCCAGATGTTCCACCTCCTGTCTGTAGCTGGACTCATCATTGTTTGTGATGCATCCCACCACCGCTGTATCATCTGCAAACTTAACAATATGACAGCCTGGAAGTGTGGCTGTACAATCATATGTTGATAGGTGGCTTTGAATTTTTGTTTTTGCCAATCACTTATAACACTAGTTAACACACTAACACACATTATTATTTATTAACCTTTATTTAAGCAGGCAAATCCCATAGAGATCACAGATCTCTTTTTCAAGGGAGGCCTGGACCTGAAGGCCGAACATGCATGTTTTGGATCTGTTGGAGGAAACCGGAGTACTCTGATAAAACCCACGCAAGCACGAGAAGAACATGCAAACTCCACACAGAAACACTCCAGGTCCAACCGGGGATAGAACCCAGGACCTTGATGTGAGACAACAGTGCTAACCACTGAGACATCGTGCTGCCAAATTTGAGCACATCAGTTAAAAAATTGCTGCAAAACGCACTCGAGTTGCCAAACATTTTCATATCTATGGGGTGCCATTAGCAAAGTTACAAAAATCAACAGCAATATTTTAGTTTAGAGAAAACAAAATTTTCCAGTCATATTTCAACCATGTTATTAATACACGTCGTTCTAAATTAAATATTTAATTTGATAGCTAAATATTTAGTTTACAAAACTAAATACTGAACTTGCAAGTAAAATATTTAGTTCAGATGGTTAGTGGGTGGGTGAGCGTGTGTTGATACATACCTATCAAGAAATTTGTAGACAAAGTCCTTGGTGTGCTTCCTCCAATTCTGGAAATCTGCAGAACCTGTTGGAATAAATCCATGATATAGTTCACTGACACTTCCAAGTGTTTGGTTGTACAGTACTGCGTTATGCTCGGCTTTCCTCCAGACTTGTAAAACCTACCAGGGTAGCAAATTTGGAGTCACGAGGTGCTCCTCTCTCACAAAATCCTCCATGGTCTCTATCCTCTTTGGCACAGCTGAAAAGGTGGGATGTACACGGTGTAGGCGATCGCCGAGGTCAAAGAAGTTGAATACGCTGAAACACTGGGGGGGAAAAATAAAACAAAAACACACATTTCTTGATTATAATCTCTCCAACAGCAAGGTGGCTGTGGTTGATCATTTTTTTCCAAGTGTCTCACTGCTAACTGTTCAATACTTACCATCCTGAGGCAATGGGAATGCCCATCTTCCAATTTCTGATCTGGAAGTGTGTAATGGACCTACCCAGGGTCAAACTAAGGTTTTTGAACTGTCCAGTGATGACCTTTACTGACCTCTCAGTAAAGCAAGACATTTACTACAAAATCATTCATTTAGCTGTAATCTGATAAATATAGTCACCAAAAGAGACTATTTCTATCTTTGATTTTAGGCTGATGTGATCAAAAGAATAACTTTTGTCATTTTCATGATGTGTGCTTTTAAGCTGTGTTATTCTGTGAGAGTTAAACTGTGTTCACTGCTGTGTCAAAGGTGAAATCTCGGGTCACAGAGACCGGACGGTTTTGTTTAGAAACTCAGAGGACAGTAATCCGTTGTTTTTCATGAAAGGGCTCCAGCTTGCTGTGCCTTTCCCTAAACAAATCTCTCTCTGCTCTGGCTGTAACCTTGGGCCTGATAAGGCAAGTTCACTCCTCTCTTTGTTCCTGCTTTTTAAGTTCTAACTGTGCGAGAACGCTTCAGAGTTTCTGGGAGCTTCGAAAGATGATGTGAACCTTCCAAAGAGCTGAATGACCACAAGTCACGCGCTAAGGACTCGTCATCCAGCTGGGACTGATAACATGTTGTTATGGGTCCACTTCGAACAAGCGTAAGCTCAAGAACTTTGTTTATTCCTTCCTGGAATAAGTTTATCTTGAAGTCAGAGGCCTGAAGCTGACATATTCTCTGATGACCAAGCGAAAACCAGGAGACGTTGGAAAACGTAAACCAGAACCCTGCTTGAAGGTATTGTACTGGTTCCCACAAGGACCCGTGCATCTGAAAAGCTACAAGGTCTTCCCTCTTACCGGGCCGTCGTCAAAAGGTAAAGAGCTGTTTACAAAACGTACCTGGATTTTAGCAGAAGTCGGAGGAGAAGTGTCACTCTGGTATCATGCTCACGATAATTTCTTCTTAAATCTTTCCTCCTACTCTTTCCCCTCTCTATCTAAGCTGGAAACTATAATTAAGCTGAAGAGCCCACAGACTAAATATGTTAACATCCAATATTGAAGTCTGTTGTGTTAAATTTAAGTGTGCTGACGTATTAATTTGAAAGAAAGTGAAATCATGTCAATCAAGTGTAATGGTGTTAATTTAGTTGATTCATTTTAAATAAATGATAGTGTCTCTTTGACATATCAAACTAAGTCAATGTCCATTGTCACTTAATGGCTCTGTTTATTTATCCATCATAAAGATCACAGAAATATTGGGTAAACTGAAAAAGAACAGAATCCGTGAATTTACTATTCAATCTGAATAAGTAAATTAATTAAGGTAAAGAGGTCAGTATTAATATTGACCTCCTCATAATTCTTACATCTGGTGGCCCTCGTACGTGGTTCTGAAAGTTTATTGATATATCTGTGATCTCTCATGAACTTGAAACGTTATGTTGGCATGATTATTCCAATTTTTGGTCTCTGAAGGTGATAATTTTTGGCTGAGGTGTTCAAGACAGGCAGATTCTGCATTGTTTTTATCATTTGAAGCTGAGAGATTGTTATTGTTCAACTCCTTAACACGCTGTTGGAAGCTTTTAGGTGAGGTTTTTGTCAGCCCGTGGTCTGTGGGGGTACTGGTCCTGTTCGGTCCAGTTCACACAGACTCCTGTACAAAGCTTTGTTTGACCGCCGAGTCAAAAGCCTGAAAGCTACTTTAACATCTACAAGATTGCTGTGTGTGGTATTTTTGCAAGTTAGAGCAGGTCGAAAAAGCATATTACTGTTAGAACGTGTCGGCTGGGTTCTGTCAGACCCGTTTCCTGCTCCATTGAAAAGTGGACCGGAACCGACCTTGAAGTGGCTCCGAGCGAGTCCGTGTTTGTTCTGCAGCTGAAGTGCTGGGTTACTGAATGTAGCTAAGTCGTGCCTGTTTTAATTGTGATTGCCACGTTTCAGAATTTTGGGAAGTTTATTTAAAGCGTTTGAGTTGTTTAAGAGTCTAGAGTTGCGTGCTAAGCTAACGTTACATAGACGTGTCCTACACGTTGTTTATGAGCTGTGATTGGATGAACGAGAGCTGTGAGCTGTCAATCACTCGTGGCGAGCGCTGATTCGCTGTAGTGGGAACGCACGCCGTTGCGACCAACCCACTTTGTCGTCATTTCCGGCACTGCCGTGGTCGGAGGTAAGAACTTCATTCACCATGAACGCTTGGGAATGAACTACAAACGCTGTGATTGATTGGTTGACGTCACGTATCTGTTTAGCGAGCTCCGCCTCGCTCAACAGCAGTGGAGCTGGTGACGCGCTGCGTCGACCCGCCTATTTGTGTCGTCATTTCCTGGTGCATTGCGGGTGACAAGCAGTTCACACGCTGACAGAACAAACTGAGTTTCACTGAGAGTTTAAACATTCATTTAAAGCCATCTAAACTGTCTAACAACATAGATTTGTCTCTGACAAGAACGCGGTTCGAGCGTTTATCACTGATACACTAGAAACTAACTCTGAAAAGGTTGTTTTTAGTTTAAATACTGATTAGAAAAATCAGTTTCCTCGTGATTAAAATTAAGACTCGAAGCTGCCCCCTGTTGGTTAAAAGACGTTGACAGATGAGTTTTCTTAAAAACATCATAAAAAAGTCAGCATTTTTATGGTGAGTTACCAGCTTTTAAATTTGTTCTGTACACAAACAATAACTCCTGTTTATTTTAAATAAATTATTTAGAATAACAGAGGTACAGACAAACATTTTTGCTTATTTTAAATACGAAAGAATTTAAAA
>JBBPBX010081564.1:0-15927 GCA_038048925.1 Garcialebias charrua | reverse complement strand
ACATGGAAAGAACTTCAAGAAACCACCAGGCTTTGAAGTGATGATGTGTTTGACACTGAAACATGGACAGAACATCAAGAAACCACCAGGCTTTGAAGTGATGGTGTGTTTGACACTGAAACATGGAAAGAACTTCAAGAAACCACCAGGCTTTGAAGTGATGGTGTGTTTGACACTGAAACATGGACAGAACTTCAGGCTTCGTGTTTGTTTTCCAGCAGAGGGTTTTGACAGAAGTGCTGAGTTCTGCCAACACCTCTCAGGATGGACAGTTCATGATATTGCCACTGAGCAGGTTTCTGAAGCTAAAGCTAAGCTTTCGGCTCTACCTGCAGCTGGGCTCGGCTCAGTCCGTCTTTCCATGACGTCAGGAGGCGGCGGCAGCAGCCGGCAGTGGCAGCCAGCTTCACCCGGGGCACAGCTCTCCCTCACACTCACACATTACCACACAGACGTGCTGCACAAAGCAAACTGTTTCCTCATGGCCACAACCAGACCGAGCACGCCCATATGCACGTCCATGTGCACGTGCACACGGTGCATCTACCAAAGAACAAACACGCATGCTGGAATCACTTAGCAAACAATACGTTTTAGCATGTAGCTGTAACACAGAAAAAAAACTTTGGCTGCTAAAAGAACTGATAAAACATTTCAGTTAGTTGATCTGAGAGGAAAGACAAAAACAACAGATCCATCAAGAGATCAGCTTCACTAAACCAGATCCAACAAAATTTCATTTGCACTAAACCAGATCCAACAAGAGTTCAGTTTCACTAAACCAGATCCATCAAGAGATCAGCTTCACTAAACCAGATCCAACAAAATTTCATTTGCACTAAACCAGATCCAACAAGAGTTCAGTTTAACTAAACCAGATCCAACAAGAGATCAGCTTCACTAAACCAGATCCAACAAAAGTTCAGTTTCACTAAACCAGATTCAACAAGAGATCAGCTTCACTAAACCAGATCCAACAAAAGTTCAGTTTCACTAAACCAGATCCAACAAGAGATCAGCTTCACTAAACCAGATCCAACAAAAGTTCAGTTTCACTAAACCAGATCCAACAAGAGATCAGTTTAACTAAACCAGATCCAACAAGAGATCAGCTTCACTAAACCAGATCCAACAAGAGATCAGCTTCACTAAACCAGATCCATCAAGAGATCAGCTTCACTAAACAAGATCCAACAAAATTTCATTTGCACTAAACCAGATCCAACAAGAGTTCAGTTTAACTAAACCAGATCCAACAAGAGATCAGCTTCACTAAACCAGATCCAACAAAAGTTCAGTTTCACTAAACCAGATCCAACAAGAGATCAGCTTCACTAAACCAGATCCAACAAAAGTTCAGTTTCACTAAACCAGATCCAACAAGAGATCAGTTTAACTAAACCAGATCCAACAAGAGATCAGCTTCACTAAACCAGATCCAACAAGAGATCAGTTTCACTAAACCAGATCCAACAAAATTTCATTTGCACTAAACCAGATTGAACAAGAGTTCAGTTTCACTAAACCAGATCCATCAAGAGATCAGCTTCACTAAACCAGATCCAACAAAAGTTCAGTTTCACTAAACCAGATTCAACAAGAGATCAGCTTCACTAAACCAGATCCAACAAAAGTTCAGTTTCACTAAACCAGATCCAACAAGAGATCAGCTTCACTAAACCAGATCCAACAAAAGTTCAGTTTCACTAAACCAGATCCAACAAGAGATCAGTTTAACTAAACCAGATCCAACAAGAGATCAGCTTCACTAAACCAGATCCAACAAGAGATCAGCTTCACTAAACCAGATCCATCAAGAGATCAGCTTCACTAAACCAGATCCAACAAAATTTCATTTGCACTAAACCAGATCCAACAAGAGTTCAGTTTAACTAAACCAGATCCAACAAGAGATCAGCTTCACTAAACCAGATCCAACAAAAGTTCAGTTTCACTAAACCAGATCCAACAAGAGATCAGCTTCACTAAACCAGATCCAACAAAAGTTCAGTTTCACTAAACCAGATCCAACAAGAGATCAGTTTAACTAAACCAGATCCAACAAGAGATCAGCTTCACTAAACCAGATCCAACAAGAGATCAGTTTCACTAAACCAGATCCAACAAAATTTCATTTGCACTAAACCAGATTGAACAAGAGTTCAGTTTCACTAAACCAGATCCATCAAGAGATCAGCTTCACTAAACCAGATCCAACAAGAGATCAGTTTCACTAAACCAGATCCAACAAGAGATCAGCTTCACTAAACCAGATCCATCAAGAGATCAGCTTCACTAAACAAGATCCAACAAAATTTCATTTGCACTAAACCAGATCCAACAAGAGTTCAGTTTAACTAAACCAGATCCAACAAGAGATCAGCTTCACTAAACCAGATCCAACAAAAGTTCAGTTTCACTAAACCAGATCCAACAAGAGATCAGCTTCACTAAACCAGATCCAACAAAAGTTCAGTTTCACTAAACCAGATCCAACAAGAGATCAGTTTAACTAAACCAGATCCAACAAGAGATCAGCTTCACTAAACCAGATCCAACAAGAGATCAGTTTCACTAAACCAGATCCAACAAAATTTCATTTGCACTAAACCAGATTGAACAAGAGTTCAGTTTCACTAAACCAGATCCATCAAGAGATCAGCTTCACTAAACCAGATCCAACAAGAGATCAGTTTCACTAAACCAGATCCAACAAAAGATCAGTTTCACCAAACCAGATTCAACAAGAGATCAGTTTCACTAAACCAGATCCAACAAAAGTTCAGTTTCACTAAACCAGATCCAACAAAAGTTCAGTTTCACTAAACCAGATCCAACAAGAGATCAGTTTCACTAAACCAGATCCAACAAAAGTTCAGTTTCACTAAACCAGATCCAACAAGAGTTCAGTTTCACTAAACCAGATCCATCAAGAGATCAGCTTCACTAAACCAGATCCAACAAGAGATCAGTTTCACTAAACCAGATCCAACAAAATTTCATTTGCACTAAACCAGATTGAACAAGAGTTCAGTTTCACTAAACCAGATCCATCAAGAGATCAGCTTCACTAAACCAGATCCAACAAGAGATCAGTTTCACTAAACCAGATCCAACAAAAGATCAGTTTCACCAAACCAGATTCAACAAGAGATCAGTTTCACTAAACCAGATCCAACAAAAGTTCAGTTTCACTAAACCAGATCCAACAAAAGTTCAGTTTCACTAAACCAGATCCAACAAGAGATCAGTTTCACTAAACCAGATCCAACAAGAGATCAGTTTCACTAAACCAGATCCAACAAAAGTTCAGTTTCACTAAACCATATCCAACAAAATTTCAATTTCACTAAACCAGATCCAACAAGAGTTCAGTTTCACTAAACCAGATCCAACAAGAGATCAGTTTCACTAAACCAGATCCAACAAAAGTTCAGTTTCACTAAACCAGATTCAACAAGAGATCAGTTTCACTAAACCAGATCCAACAAAAGTTCAGTTTCACTAAACCAGATCCAACAAAAGTTCAGTTTCACTAAACCAGATCCAACAAGAGATCAGTTTCACTAAACCAGATCCAACAAAAGTTCAGTTTCACTAAACCAGATCCAACAAGAGTTCAGTTTCACTAAACCAGATCCATCAAGAGATCAGCTTCACTAAACCAGATCCAACAAGAGATCAGTTTCACTAAACCAGATCCAACAAAATTTCATTTGCACTAAACCAGATTGAACAAGAGTTCAGTTTCACTAAACCAGATCCATCAAGAGATCAGCTTCACTAAACCAGATCCAACAAGAGATCAGTTTCACTAAACCAGATCCAACAAAAGATCAGTTTCACCAAACCAGATTCAACAAGAGATCAGTTTCACTAAACCAGATCCAACAAAAGTTCAGTTTCACTAAACCAGATCCAACAAAAGTTCAGTTTCACTAAACCAGATCCAACAAGAGATCAGTTTCACTAAACCAGATCCAACAAGAGTTCAGTTTCACTAAACCAGATCCAACAAAAGTTCAGTTTCACTAAACCAGATCCAACAAAATTTCAGTTTCACTAAACCAGATCCAACAAAAGTTCAGTTTCACTAAACCAGATCCAACAAAATTTCAGTTTCACTAAACCAGATCCAACAAAAGTTCAGTTTCACTAAACCAGATCCAACAAGAGATCAGTTTCACTAAACCAGATTCAACAAGAGTTCAGTTTCACTAAACCAGATCCAACAAAAGTTCAGTTTCACTAAACCAGATCCAACAAAAGTTCAGTTTCACTAAACCAGATCCAACAAAAGTTCAGTTTCACTAAACCAGATCCAACAAGAGATCAGTTTCACTAAACCAGATTCAACAAGAGTTCAGTTTCACTAAACCAGATCCAACAAAAGTTCAGTTTCACTAAACCAGATCCAACAAAAGTTCAGTTTCACTAAACCAGATCCAACAAAATTTCAGTTTCACTAAACCAGATCCAACAAAAGTTCAGTTTCACTAAACCAGATCCAACAAGAGATCAGTTTCACTAAACCAGATTCAACAAGAGTTCAGTTTCACTAAACCAGATCCAACAAAAGTTCAGTTTCACTAAACCAGATCCAACAAAAGTTCAGTTTCACTAAACCAGATCCAACAAAAGTTCAGTTTCACTAAACCAGATCCAACAAATTTTCAGTTTCACTAAACCAGATCCAACAAATTTTCAGTTTCACTAAACCAGATTCAACAAGAGTTCAGCTTCACTGAACCAGATCCAACAAAAGTTCAGTTTCACTAAACCAGATCCAACAAAAGTTCAGTTTCACTAAACCAGATCCAACAAGAGTTCAGTTTCACTAAACCAGATCCAACAAAATTTCATTTTCACTAAACCAGATCCAACAAGAGTTCAGTTTCACTAAACCAGATCCATCAAGAGATCAGCTTCACTAAACCAGATCCAACAAAAGTTCAGTTTCACTAAACCAGATTCAACAAGAGATCAGTTTCACTAAACCAGATCCAACAAAAGTTCAGTTTCACTAAACCAGATCCAACAAAAGTTCAGTTTCACTAAACCAGATCCAACAAGAGATCAGTTTCACTAAACCAGATTCAACAAGAGTTCAGTTTCACTAAACCAGATCCAACAAAAGTTCAGTTTCACTAAACCAGATCCAACAAATTTTCAGTTTCACTAAACCAGATCCAACAAATTTTCAGTTTCACTAAACCAGATCCAACAAGAGTTCAGTTTCACTAAACCAGATCCAACAAAAGTTCAGTTTCACTAAACCAGATCCAACAAAAGTTCAGTTTCACTAAACCAGATCCAACAAAGTTCAGTTTCACTAAACCAGATCCAACAAAAGTTCAGTTTCACTAAACCAGATCCAACAAAAGTTCAGTTTCACTAAACCAGATCCAACAAGAGATCAGTTTCACTAAACCAGATTCAACAAGAGTTCAGTTTCACTAAACCAGATCCAACAAAAGTTCAGTTTCACTAAACCAGATCCAACAAAAGTTCAGTTTCACTAAACCAGATCCAACAAAAGTTCAGTTTCACTAAACCAGATCCAACAAGAGATCAGTTTCACTAAACCAGATTCAACAAGAGTTCAGTTTCACTAAACCAGATCCAACAAAAGTTCAGTTTCACTAAACCAGATCCAACAAATTTTCAGTTTCACTAAACCAGATCCAACAAATTTTCAGTTTCACTAAACCAGATTCAACAAGAGTTCAGCTTCACTGAACCAGATCCAACAAAAGTTCAGTTTCACTAAACCAGATCCAACAAAAGTTCAGTTTCACTAAACCAGATCCAACAAGAGTTCAGTTTCACTAAACCAGATCCAACAAAATTTCATTTTCACTAAACCAGATCCAACAAGAGTTCAGTTTCACTAAACCAGATCCATCAAGAGATCAGCTTCACTAAACCAGATCCAACAAAAGTTCAGTTTCACTAAACCAGATTCAACAAGAGATCAGTTTCACTAAACCAGATCCAACAAAAGTTCAGTTTCACTAAACCAGATCCAACAAAAGTTCAGTTTCACTAAACCAGATCCAACAAGAGATCAGTTTCACTAAACCAGATCCAACAAAATTTCATTTTCACTAAACCAGATCCAACAAGAGTTCAGTTTCACTAAACCAGATCCATCAAGAGATCAGTTTCACTAAACCAGATCCAACAAGAGTCAGTTTCACTAAACCAGATCCAACAAAATTCAGTTTCACTAAACCAGATCCAACAAGAGTTCAGTTTCACTAAACCAGATCCAACAAGAGTTCAGTTTCACTAAACCAGATCCAACAAGAGTTCAGTTTCACTAAACCAGATCCAACAAGAGATCAGCTTCACTAAACCAGATCCAACAAGAGATCAGTTTCACTAAACCAGATCCAACAAAAGTTCAGTTTCACTAAACCAGATTCAACAAGAGATCAGTTTCACTAAACCAGATCCAACAAAAGTTCAGTTTCACTAAACCAGATCCAACAAAAGTTCAGTTTCACTAAACCAGATCCAACAAGAGATCAGTTTCACTAAACCAGATCCAACAAAAGTTCAGTTTCACTAAACCATATCCAACAAAATTTCAATTTCACTAAACCAGATTCAACAAGAGTTCAGTTTCACTAAACCAGATCCAACAAAAGTTCAGTTTCACTAAACCAGATCCAACAAAATTTCAGTTTCACTAAACCAGATCCAACAAAAGTTCAGTTTCACTAAACCAGATCCAACAAGAGATCAGTTTCACTAAACCAGATTCAACAAGAGTTCAGTTTCACTAAACCAGATCCAACAAAAGTTCAGTTTCACTAAACCAGATCCAACAAAAGTTCAGTTTCACTAAACCAGTTCCAACAAATTTTCAGTTTCACTAAACCAGATCCAACAAATTTTCAGTTTCACTAAACCAGATTCAACAAGAGTTCAGCTTCACTGAACCAGATCCAACAAAAGTTCAGTTTCACTAAACCAGATCCAACAAAAGTTCAGTTTCACTAAACCAGATCCAACAAGAGTTCAGTTTCACTAAACCAGATCCAACACGAGATCAGTTTCACTAAACCAGATCCAACAAAAGTTCAGTTTCACTAAACCAGATCCAACAAAATTTCAGTTTCACTAAACCAGATCCAACAAATTTTCAGTTTCACTAAACCAGATTCAACAAGAGTTCAGCTTCATTGAACCAGATCCAACAAAAGTTCAGTTTCACTAAACCAGATCCAACAAGAGATCAGTTTCACTAAACCAGATTCAACAAGAGTTCAGTTTCACTAAACCAGATTCAACAAGAGTTCAGTTTCACTAAACCAGATCCAACAAAAGTTCAGTTTCACTAAACCAGATCCAACAAATGTTCAGTTTCACTAAACCAGATCCAACAAGAGATCAGTTTCACTAAACCAGATCCAACAAAAGTTCAGTTTCACTAAACCAGATCCAACAAAATTTCAGTTTCACTAAACCAGATCCAACAAATTTTCTGTTTTACTAAACCAGATTCAACAAGAGTTCAGCTTCACTGAACCAGATCCAACAAAAGTTCAGTTTCACTAAACCAGATCCAACACGAGATCAGTTTCACTAAACCAGATTCAACAAGAGTTCAGTTTCACTAAACCAGATTCAACAAGAGTTCAGCTTCATTGAACCAGATCCAACAAAAATTCAGTTTCACTAAACCAGATCCAACAAGAGATCAGTTTCACTGAACCAGATTCAACAAGAGTTCAATTTCACTAAACCAGATTCAACAAGAGTTCAGTTTCACTAAACCAGATACAACAAGAGTTCAGTTTCACTAAACCAGATCCAACAAGAGTTCAGTTTCACTAAACCAGATCCAACAAGAGTTCAGTTTCACTAAACCAGATCCAACAAGAGATCAGTTTCACTAAACCAGATCCAACAAAATTTCAGTTTCACTAAACCAGATCCAACAAGAGATCAGTTTCACTAAAACAGATTCAACAAGAGTTCAGCTTCACTAAACCAGATTCTGTTTCATTCTGTTCTGTCTTCTAGCAACTATACAGAATGGACGGTTAAAGCTGTATCGCAGCTTACTTTAATCTTTATTGAAGCAGCAGAACTACATGACAAGTGTATTTCCTCTAGGGCCTCTCCGCCTGTGTCACACCAAATAGATCCCCCTGGGAACATAGGCTGAACTCACAAAAAATCCACTTGTTACATCCTTTCTCTTTTCTTTTTTTTCCAAAATTTGCAATTTTATTTTATTTTTTTTACATTTTCCTTCTAAACAAAATAAACATATTTTACAGGGCATTCAGATTTAAACATAGATATTTAACCTCAAGTGCATCTTCTGTAAAATAACCTTTTGATAATACAAATACATTCAAAATTATCGAATTAAAAAGTATCAAAATTTCTTCTCAAAAAAAATATTTTTTTTCCCCCCAGTGCAACAGAAGCCCCCAAACAAACATAGAATGTGGTTAAACTTTATGTGAGAATACTATGTAGTATAGTCCCTCAAATAGGCTGGCCTCTTAACCAGACGACCAGACCTTGTAGTGACAGTAACCGTGTTTCCATCCATTTTCATTTCGAATTTTGAGCTAATTTTTGAAATCTCGCAAATATGTAAATACAAATTAATGCGAAGCAGAAGTGTTTCCATCTACTGACTTGTAGCGCATCTACCAAGCCACGCACAGCGTCATTACGTCAGACGTCAGCGTCATTACGTCAGACGTCAGCGTTACGCATGTCTACAGTAAACAGGAAGTAGCGGTTGAAAACAGAACCCGGCCACACATCTCGTCAAAATGGAGAGAATATTTCAGGTATGTTGCTATCGGGCAAGTTGTATTTATTCTGTCATGCCAACTAGTTTTAGCGATGTTACATGTTGTCCGGAGCGGAAACAGCTGAACGTCACGTGACGTGAATGTTCGCTACGGCAGAACTGAGTCGGAAAATCTGTTTCCATCTGTCGTTTTGCGCATCTGCTCATTTTCGAAGATCCCAAAAACCACCTCAAGCGAGCGTATAAACTTTTTGGCGAATTTGAGGAAGTAAATACGGATTTTGCCGTTTCCATTAAGCTTTTCTGCTACGATACTTCAAAATGCGCATCTAGAAACCTTGATGGAAACACGGCTAATGTCCTGATCACCACCCTGATGACCACGTTCATCAGCAACCACAGTTTGTGCGCTTGTCCCTGGATGTTCTAATGTTGAGGTTGGGCAATAGTTGTGCCTGAGGTGGCAACGATTTCTTCATAGGACACCACCAGACTCCAGCTCCACCTCATAAGATCTGGGACTCACTGGTCTAATCACTTTTGCTGATCTCCAGGTTTTATAAGGCTCAAATGGTTGAACTCGAACACTGTCCCCTGCTCCGAAACAGTCTAAATCTTTTGCTGTGTGGTTGTAGTATTTCTCCTGTCTTTGTCGGTTATTAATTAGTCCCTGTTTGTTGTTCGACACTTTAGGCTCCAACAGTGTCTCTTTCGTAGGTAGAAGGGTTCGGGTCCTCCTACTGAGAAGTCTCTGAGCTGGACTTGAGGTGAGACCTTGGCTCGGTGTGTTGCGATGGTCCAAAAGAGCCAAGTATGGATCCTGTCCAGCTGTTGCAGCTTTCTGCATGAGACGTTTTGCTGTTTTGACAGCTGACTCTGCTTTACCATTGCTTTGTGGGTATCCAGGTGAAGATGTTCTATGTTGGAATTCCCACTTTTGACTGAACTTTTTAAACTCATGTGATGAGTATTGAGGTCCATTATCTGAGATAAGCACATCTGGAATCCCCTGACGAGCAAAATGTGCTTTCAGTTTGTGGATCACTGTGTTACTTTTGGTGTCTGGTAGATAGTCAACCTCCCAAAAATTTGAATAATAGTCCACAGTAATCAGGTAGTCCTTATTGTGCCATGAAAACAGATCTGTTCCTACCTTGGCCCAAGGCCTGTAGACAATGTCATGTGGATGTAAAGTCTCTTTTTGTTGTTTGGGGTCCACTGACCTGCAGATGTCACATTTGTAGATAAATGTCTTTATCTGTTCATTCATCCCTGGCCAGTACACACACTCACGTGCTCGTCTGAGGCAGCCCTCCACCCCAGGTGTGATGAGTGTATACGACGGGTTAGGTCAGCTCTTAGTGCATCAGGAACTACTGCTCTTTCCCCCTTGAAGACAATTCCATCCTGAAAGCTCAGCTTGTCCTGAAAAGCGAAATAATGTTGAATATGTAGCTGCACATCCCTTTTGTACTTTGGCCATCCTGTCTGGATCAACTTAATCACTTCCTGCAGCTTTGAGTCCTCTGTTGTTGCTGAACGGATGGCTGTCAGTCTTTCTGCAGAGATGGGCAGGTAGGAAATCATGTTAACAGTCTCTGTCTCAGACTCTGTGACCCCCTGACTGCTTTCAGGTAAATAAGCTCTGCTTAGTGTGTCAGCTAAAAGCATGTCTCGACCAGGCACATAGATCACATCAAAATCATATTTCTGCAGCCTGAGTAACATTCTCTGTAATCTCTTTGGTGCATTCAGCAGGGGTTTTCTCACAATATTTTCCAGCGGCTTATGGTCACTCTGTACAGTCACTTTTCTACCATAAGTATACTGGTGGAACTTTTCTGTCCCGAACACTATGGCCAAACATTCCTTTTCTATCTGGGCATAACCCCTTTCTGTGGGAGTCAGCGCTCTGCTTGCAAATGCAACAGGTTTCCCTTTCTGTGTCAGTGCTGCTCCTAGTCCTGTCTCTGAAGCATCACACTGCAGGGTTAGCTCTTCATTTTGATCATAGTACTTGAGTAGTGGTGCATTTGTTATTTTATCTTTCAGTCTTTCTAAAGCTGTCTCATGCACCTCTGTCCATTCCCACATGTTCTCTTTGTGTGTAAGTTGTCTCAAAACTTCACAGTCTTCAGAAAGATGATCACAAAACTTAGAAAGGTAGTTTAGCACACCTACAAGTCTCTGTACACCCTTAACATCTGTGGGTCTCGGCAGCTCACGGACTGCCCGTACTTTCTCCGGGTCAATCCGAAGGCCCTCTGCTGTCAACAAGTGTCCAATATAGGGTACAGCCTCTCTCCTTAGTTTAAACTTGTCTGCATTGAGTTTAATGTCTCTTTGTCTGCACCTCATCAGAAAACATCAAGTTTTTTTCATGATCTTTGTCAGCTTCCTCGTTTGTGTCTCCCTCACCCGTAATCAGTATATCATCAGCAATGACATGTACCCTTGGTAAGCCCTCCAGTGCTTGCATAAGTTTCCTTTGGAAAACTTTTGGAGCTGGGCTGATACCCATTGGCATCCTGAGCCAACGGTATCGTCCGAATGGGGTTGCAAACGTGGTGAGATAACTAGACTCTTCCTCCAATTTGACATGCCAGAATCCATGCTTAACAGCACAAACAGTGAACACCTTGGATTTTGAGAGTCCTGGCAGGATGTCATCAATGGTGGAGAGAGGAAAATGGCTCCTTTTCAGTGCTTTGTTTAATGGTTTGGGGCAGGGGTCACCAACCTTTTCGAAACTGAGAGTTACTTCATGTGTACGGAGTCATACAAATGGCACCAGTTTGATAAACTCTTCGGAAATAACAAAGCGTAAATTGAAAAAAAAAAGTATAATAAACATATTTTTAAGAACATAATTTTAAGATAGACATTGTAAAATATATATAAATACAAAAAAAGAATAGCAACTGAATAAAATGTCAATTTAAATGCAGCTAAGTAGTGAGTTGTGCTATTTTTAGAACAGGTCCGGGGGCACCTCAAATGGTCCTTGGGGGCACCCGGGTGCCCGTGGGCACCATGTTGGTGACCCCTGGTTTGGGGTCTATACAGATCCTTGGCTTTCCGTTTGGTTTCGTCACTGCCACCATGCTGCTGATCCAGTCAGTGCTGCGCTCCACAGGTGCTTTGATTTCTTTGCTTTCCAGATCCTTAAGTTCCTCTTTGATCTGAGTCATCAGAGCAACAGGCACTCTGCGTTTGGGTAGTTTCACTGGTGGTACACTCTTATCTATTTCAATGTGGTACACGCCTTCTAGGCAGCCAATACCCGTGAAAACATCTCTAAATTCAGTCTTTATTTTGTCCATATTCATCAGTTTCTCACCGTTGTCTGGCATTTTATCTGAACATTGGCCCTCATGCACGAAAATGTTCGTATTGTTATCCTAAATTTCTCCTACTTTTGTTCGTACGAAGCGTTCGTACGAACATGCCACGTCAGATCCAACAAAGTCTTCTATCGTCAGGAAATGTGTGTATATGAGCTGTGTAAATAATGATGAATCCCACCTGTTCTATTCACCTGCTCGTGCACGCGGGAGGTTATTTACATAATTCCCACCCCTCAAAACACCATATAAGGATATAGTTTCCTGCCACCGCGAGCAGGAAGTGTCCATTCATTCCGGCTTTTATGCGTCAGAAAACACACAAACGCGTTTGGCGAATTAAAATTGACTCGCCTTTGATCATAGTGTCAGCCCCGGATCTGAGCGCAGACCCACACAGAATACAGATGACATCAGTGAGCGCCCACAGTCAACAGGCAGTTTATATTAAAAATGACATGAAACAACTGTATAAGCTGGTTTCGCTTTTTTCTCCCCTGTCTCTGCAGCGGCGCTGTGTATGTGTGTGTGTGTGTGTGTGTGTGTGTGTGTGTGTGTGTGTGTGTGTGTGTGCCGACAGTGGCACGGGGTGGCACGACAGTGGCGCGTGGCGTGGTGGCGCGGGGGGGCGCGTTGCGTGGCACACGGTGGTCGACATGAGTGGCGCGGGGGGCCACGCGCGGGTGGCGCAAGGTGGTGGCGCGGGGGGCGCGTTGCGTGGCACACGGTGGTCGACATGAGTGGCGCGGGGGGGGCGCGTGGCGTGGTGGCGCGGGGCGCGTTGCGTGGCACACGGTGGTCGACATGAGTGGCGCGGGGGGCCACGCGCGGGTGGCGCAAGGTGGTGGACGTGGGGGGGGGGTGTTGAAGCCGCTTTAATTAAACCAATATGTGTGGTTGCATTTAATTGTTTTTAAACTCAAAATATTTTCTAAATAACGAAATATAAAGTTATTAGTGGAGAAAAGGCCGTCTGGATAACAGCAGACTACTGCTCGTAAAATATACGACAGGTCTGGACCACACGTAAATTTTGTTCGTATCTGAAAAAAATCCTAGGATACGAAAACATTGTTGGATGCCACAAATGATCCTAAATCACTCGTACGCACAGTATAAGAACAAATCTGTGCGTACGAACGGTTCGTGCATGAGGGCCATTGTGTTTTCACTATACTATCAATCGCCAGAATGTTCTCGTACTGTACTTTTATCAGCTTCATGGCTTCACTGGCCTTTCTGCCCAGCAATGGGATCCTGTCCTCTTGATCCACCACTTGAAACTCCAGCCTGTACAGTTTATTATTTCTTGGATTTCTAAGTTTCACTTTACATTTACCAAGTGGTCGTAATTTACTTTTGTTGTACATAACAAGTACTTTCTCTGTGTCATCCAATTGTGTGTTTGGGTTCAACAGCTGTATTGGAATAACATTACATGTAGCACCACAGTCTATCTGAAAATTGACAATTTTCTCCTTCATCAACATGCCTGCAAAGAGATGTTGACCTTTGCTGTACGTTTCCTTCACTTGGTTTATGGCCCTCATGCACGAAAATGTTCGTATTTTTATCCTAAATTTCTCCTACTTTTGTTCGTACGAAGCGTTCGTACGAACATGCCACGTCAGATCCAACAAAGTCTTCTATCCACAGGAAAAGCGTGTAAACGGGCTGCTTAAAGTTGATGGATCCCACCTGTTCTACTCACCTGCGCGTGCTCGCGGGAAGGTAATTTACATAATTCCCACCCCTCAAAACACCATATAAGGCCACGCTTCCTGCCTTCTGACAGCAGGAAGTGTCCATTCATTCAAACTCAAGAAGTAAAAGGAGGAACTTCACGCGTTCGGAGATCTGCTCTCAGTGGCGCTGTGGCTACCCCCCCACCCCCCGCAAGTGTCGGATGGTCAAATATCTTTAATTTTAGTGTACTGTGTTACATTATAGTTTCACTTATTCAGAAGAGCCGTGGCGCACCGCTACCCCACCCCCCGCAAGTGTCGGATGTGTTTTTCAACAGAAGCATTTTAAATTGTCTCGAAACTACAGTTAACTTCATATTAATATTGTAGTGCATATGTTTTGTGTCCCGTGGGTCGTACAGTATCAGAAATCAAGAATAAATGGTTTGATCTGAAAATGGCTTCAAACAAACATCTCGCCGCAGCACGGACAGGAGGTGGTCAGGAGATGGTGGACAATAAATGCCACGCTGCAAGATGCGTGCCAACATGTTTTGCAGCACAAATGATGCGCGCACCTCCTGGTCAGCGCGCACCTCCTGGTCAGCGCGCACCTCCTGGTCAGCGCGCACCTCCTGGTCAGCGCGCACCTCCTGGTCAGCGCGCACCTCCTGGTCAGCGCGCACCTCCTGGTCAGCGCGCACCTCCTGGTCAGCGCGCACCTCCTGGTCAGCGCGCACCTCCTGGTCAGCGCGCACCTCCTGGTCAGCGCGCACCTCCTGGTCAGCGCGCACCTCCTGGTCAGCGCGCACCTCCTGGTCAGCGCGCACCTCCTGGTCAGCGCGCACCTCCTGGTCAGCGCGCACCTCCTGGTCAGCGCGCACCTCCTGGTCAGCGCGCACCTCCTGGTCAGCGCGCACCTCCTGGTCAGGGCGCAACCACATTCTGCAGGTTATATTTCGAATCAGATATAATAATCTATTGCTCCGATGGTGTTTGGCACAGCAGTCCAGCAATAGCATGAAAATCAGTCTTAATTCGTACTTGTTCTGCGGCGGTGTATGGGAATTTTATGTACCTGGGTGTTAATATGAGGAGCGGCTTTGATGACCAAGGGGAGCGCACGACTCACTGAAGCCTGCGCGACACACCAGACAAATTAAACTTAAAATTATAATTCTAATTCAAACAGAATAACCTATTGTCAAGAATAATTATGGTGCGTGAATATTTTAAACCCAAAATATTTTCTAAATAACGAAATATGAAGTTATTAGTGGAGAAATCCCGTCTGGATGACAGCAGACTGACGCTCCTAAATTATACGACAGGTCCGGACCACTCGTAAATTTTGTTCGTATCTGAGAAAAATCGTAGGATACGAAAACATTGTTGAATGCCACAAATGATCCTAAATCACTCGTACGCACAGTTTAAGAACAAATCTGTGCGTACGAACGGTTCGTGCATGAGGGCCAAAATCTCCTGGCTTTCTCTGGCATCTGATATTGTCAAAATGTCCTCACACGACTCACTTGACTCTGAAATTGTGTGTACCAGTCTGTCTGTTTTGCTTTTTCCATGCTTGGATTTGCATTTTGCAGCAAAGTGGTTCTCCTTTCCACATTTCTTACACTTTTTTCCATAAGCTGGACATTTGTGTTTATTCTTCTCATGTGTGAGTCCACAAAATTTACAATTAATCTCATCCCGTTTGTCTCGTCTCAGACTCCTTTTAATTGTATGTAATTCCTCCACCACTTGCCCTTGTATGGTTCTGCTGTTCTCTTTTGACAGTTCAGTAGCTCTGCATAATTGCATACACTTGTCCAGAGTTAAGTCTTCTTCTCTTAACAGTCTTTCCCTCATTGCAGAGCTATTTGTCCCACAAACAATGCGGTCTCTTATTAGTGAATCCTTAATGTTGCCGAAATTGCAGGTGTTGGCCAAAATTCTTAAATCCATAACATATTTATCAATATTCTCATCTTGTCCTTGGTCTCTGACAAAGAACTTGTAACGCTCAACAGTCTCATTCAGCTTAGGATTGCAATGATTGTCAAACAGTGTCATCAATGAACTCACTGTTCTCCTTGCAGCTAGAACCGCTCAT
>JBBPBX010081563.1:0-15927 GCA_038048925.1 Garcialebias charrua | reverse complement strand
TGACGTTTTTCTATTACATTAGTGTTTAGTGTATTTCTAGTTGATGTTTTCTTAGTTAATCCTAGATGTTATTACTGTTTTTCTCTCACAATTTGTTGTTGGATGTAACTGGGACCCCGTGTACATAATCTCGTTTCATCACATGTACCACATGTGGTGCAAATGACAATAAAGATTCTCTTACTCTGACTTAGACCTGTCTAAAGCTTTTGACACAGTGGATCATAACATCTTGTGTCATAAGCTCTCAAAAATCGGTTTCTCAGATCACACCATTGTGGGATTCCTGGGTTTTGCACAGTCACTCACTTTTTCTCCACAGCTAATCACCACAACTCACCACACCTGCTGCTACCTGAGGAGACCTGATTAGGAGCTGCATATAAACTCCTGCCAGACCTCTCCTCAGCACTGGGACATCAACTTTCTTATGGGCTTCCATGTCCTGGTTCTTCAAGTCCTTGCATGGGCCTTTTCTCTCCACAAGCACTCTCCTGTGGATCAACAGTGTCTCATCAAAGGCAGCCAACAAGCAAACTGTTTTGAGTCAACCTGCTCCTCTCTCCAACCAATACTCACCTCTTCACTGGATCACCTCAAAACCCAGGCTCCTTACACTCCCTCTCGGGGCAAACCTACAAACACAAACAGTAAGATTATTTTTCATCATCATCATTCTCATACAGGATTGTCTTTAGGATATAAAGATACTCACCTTGCGTCTCTCCTCTTCCAGCCCTGTAAAAACCTGGCACGGCACTGTAAATAAAGATCACTTACCTTTTTTAAAACTTGACTCTGTCGTTCTTTCTCGGTCTGCTTACATCCATCCATCCATCCATTTTCTTCCGCTTATCCGGGGTCGGGTCGCGGGGGTAGCAGCCTAAGTAGGGAGGCCCAGACTTCCCTCTCCCCAGCCACTTGGAGCAGCTCCTCTGGGGGAATCCCAAGGCGTTCCCAGGCCAGCCGAGAAACATAGTCCCTCCAGCGTGTCCTGGGTCTTCCTCTGGGTCTCCTCCCGGTGGGACATGCCCGGAACACCTCACCAGGGAGGCGTCCAGGAGGCATCCTAACCAGATGCCCGAGTTGGTTTCTCTTATCTTTCCGATCGGAGGTAATGTGTTCAACATAATGGTACTTCTTCCTGTTTAACAGTTAAAAATGGTGTACCACAAGGCTCAGTCTTGAGACCAACCCTCTTTACAATCTACATAGGTAATGAGAGCATCCCTTTTGCATCCTTACATTTCTATGATGATGACACAGTTGTTTATTGCCGAGCTAAAACAGTTGCTAAGGCTTTCCAGCTTTTGCAATCCGCTTTTGACATCATCCAGTCAGATTTGTTCCGTCTCAAACTTGTCCTAAATGCTGATAAAACCAAAGGGATGCTTTTTTCAAACAGGAAGTCGGTCCCAGCAGATCTTCCTCTGATTTTATCCTCAAATGGTGTCCCTATTGAGTTTGTTGATTCCTATAAATATTTGGGTATCCTGGTCGATTCACATCTCTCTTTTAAACTCCACGTGGAAAACCTAGTGAAGAAACTGAAAGTTAAACTGGGTTTCTTTTTCAGAAACAGATCATGTCTAACACTGAATGTTAGGAAACACCTTGTATCTGTGACTTTCCTTCCCTCCATTGATTACGGTGACATTATCTACATGAATGCTCCTACAAGCACCCTGCAGATGTTGGATGTTGTCTATCATGGTGCACTAAGATTCATAACTGGCTGTGATTATCATACCCACCACTGCACCCAGTATTCACTGGTTAACTGGACATCGTTAACTTCACACAGACTCTTCCACTGGTACATTTTCATCTTTAAATCACTTTTTGGTCTGCTGCCTTCATACATCACCTCCTACATGTCTTTGCGTGAGTGCAGCTACAGCGTGCACACTCAGAACATTACCTGCAGTGTTCCGTCAGTGAGGACTGAACTAGGCAAAAGGACCTTCTCCTGCTCTGCTCCTGCTTCATGGAATATCTTTATTTTTTATTTTTTTATTAAATTTATTCATTTTAAAATATAACAAAAAAACAATCACAACTGTTAGTATACAATATTTAGAAATAAAATGAAGGGTGGCAGAATGAAGAACAAATCTTATTGTATCTGCCCCCTTTTACTATCCGTCAATTCAAACAAAAAATCATCAACAATTAACATAATAAAAATAGCTCATAATCGTAATCATCAATTTACAACTAACACACACGAAAAACAATTTATATATATCCCTGTAATAATTTTGTTTTGATTAATTTCTTAAATATAAATAATGAAGCAGCATTTTTAATTTCAGTATCCAAAACATTCCACAAACCAATTCCTTGAATAGAGGTTGACCGACCCCTCGAACTGGTTCTGTATTTAGGTTTAACAAAAACGTCTATTCCCTTTAAATTATAACAGCTTTTACTTTTAACAAAAAGTATTTGGATATTAAATGGTAGTACTTCTTTGTGAGCTCTATACATGACTGACAGAATATTGTAATTTACCAAGTCACTGAATTTTAACAACTTCAATTGGTGAAACAGTATGCTGGATGGGTGACAATAACTTTTTCTGGTAATTATTCGTACAGCTCTTTTCTGTAACAACAAAACATGTTCGGTGAAAGTTTTACATGCTTTACCCCAGATGTCAATACAATAAGTCATGTGTGGAACGACAATTGTGTTGTACAATAAGTACAGAGCTTTATCAATTAACAGGTTCCTGACTTTGTATAAAACAGCAATAGATCTCACTACCCTTGTTTTTACTGAATTTATGTGTTGTTTCCAAGTCAGTTTGTCATCAATGATGACACCTAGAAATTTCACTTCACTAACACGACAGATCTCGACACCGTCAATCATAAATGGAAAATCAACAGTTAGTTTTTTATTACCAAATATCATATATTTAGTTTTATCTAAATTAAATGACAATTTATTTAGATTAAACCAATTTTGTATTTTTGCTAATTCTATCTTCATAAACTCAAAAATCTGTATAATATCATGGCCAGAACAAAAAAAAGTTGTATCATCAGCAAAAAGAATACATTTGAGAAGTACTGATACCTTGACTAAATCATTAACATACAGAATAAATAACTTAGGTCCAATGATGGAGCCCTGAGGGACTCCACATGTAACATTACAGAGGCTGGAGCTTGCATCATTTATTTGCACAAATTGTTTCCTGTTACTGAGATAGCTAGTTACCCACTGCAATGCTGGTCCTCTTACACCATATTTACTCAACTTGTCGATGAGAATGGTATGATCCACAGTATCAAAGGCCTTTTTCAGATCAACAAAAATTCCAAGACAATATTTTTTTTGATCAACAGCAGTGGTAATCTGTTCAACTAATTCCATTATAGCATTTGATGTAGAAGTCTTTGCTCTGAAACCATACTGACTATTACTTAAAATGTTATGTTTATCAATGAATTGGTTTAATCTAATTACAAATAATTTTTCTAAGATTTTTGAAAACTGTGGTAGTAAGGATATTGGTCTGTAGTTGTTAAATAAGCTTTTATCACCATCTTTGAAGAGAGGAACCACCTTTGCCACTTTCATATTGTCTGGAAATTTTCCAGTTGAAAAGGATAGATTACAAATATAAATGAATGGTTCAATGACATGACTCATTATATCTTTTACAAATTTCATATCCATATCAACACAGTCTTTGGAACGTTTATCAGAAAAAGTTTTAACAACATTCATTATTTCTTCTTTATTTGTTTCCTTAAGAAGTATACTGTACTGTTAGTATTACTAGAGATTGAGTGATTCACTGTATTGTTTACTTTTGGAATTTTAGCTGCAAGACTTGGACCCACATTAACAAAATATTGATTGAAACCATTTGCAATTTCATTTTCGGCATAGATGTCCTCATTATTTTTTTTTTTACAAAATGTTGTGAAATGCCAGTCTTTGATTTATGATTCTTTATATCTTACTAAACGATCTGAAGCTCTCGACCTTGACCTCTCTAAATGGCTTTAAGAATCTGTTGGAATCCTGGCAAAAAGCAATGCAGACATGTTCCTGTTTTTAGTTTTCTACATTTGCCTCATAATCTGTTTTTGCTACTTTTTTGACATCTTATTTTAACTTGTTTAAAAAAAATCTGTATGCCTGTATTATGATTGTCTTGTTGTCACTGTTATCATTATTTGTTGAAACCAGGTCTCTCTTGTAAATGAGTCATTGAGGCTCAATGGGATTAACCTGCCTAAATAAAGGTTGAATGGAAGAAAAAAAACCACTCACAGACAGTCCTGTTTACAACAACGTATTTTCTCTATGGCTGCAGACGCAGCTAAAGAGTTGAATTGTCTTCTGTGTGTGTGAGACCTGCAGGGACACTGAGACAATATTCATGCTTCATTCCTGTTTTCCCCACAGGACCACTGTTCTGTCCACTGTCCCCGCTGCTGTCCAAACATCTCCATGTGTGAGCATTGCTTCAGACTGGCTGAAATGTGTGACTGCCGCCTGCCCACCGTGCGTTCCTTCCTGCCTGACGTCTGCTCCTCTCCTTCAGTAAGAGCAGTTTTCCATCCCTCTGCTGTCCCTATGAGGTCATAAATATACATGAAATGTATGCACATGTAGAGCAGTCGCTAAAATATGCAGCAAGCTGCACCGTCTGCTCGCTTTTCATACGTATGACGGTATCCATGGGGTTGTAAAAGCACGGTGGCACAACTGGTAGAGCTGCTGCCTCTCAGCGAGAAGGTTGCCGGTTCAAATCCCGGTCCGGGGCCTTTCTGGGTGGAGTTTGCATGTTCTCCCCGTGCATGCGTGGGTTTCCTCCGGGTACTCCGGTTTCCTCCCACAGACCAAAAAACATGCATGTTAGGCTGATTGGTGACTCTAAATTGACCCTAGGTGTGAGTGTGAGAGTGGATGGTTGTTTGGTGTGAGTGAGACAGGTCCCTCTTGTAAATGAGTCCCCGTGACTCAACGAGGCTAGCCTGTATAAATAAAGGTTGAATGAATGAATTAAAAGGTAGTAAATAAACACAATTTACAGCCGCTTTTCATACATTGAGCTCAACAGGGTGCACTGAGGTTCAGAGGGCATCCTAGAAGCCAGCTGTCTCACATGGCAGACAGTTCACGGGCAGCTCGACAGGGTCCGTTTACAGAACGCGTGTTTTGAGTGAATCTGCACCTTTCTCTCTGTGGTTCTGCTGTCCCCTCTTTGAATCCGGAGGTTTCTCAACCCACCTCTCAGAGTTGAGGTTTTTGGGAAAATGTACATATCTCCCGCAGAGGTGATGAAGCACATGCGCAACACAGGCGTATATTTCATGCACGCGCCAATCGACTGCATATTTCTGTCAACGGCAATGACATCTGTACTCATTGACATTTAACACAGTGTGATCCTATTTAGATTTTTTTTTTAAATTGATTCTGATTGTGTCCACTAGGTGCTATTTTCCGCAAACACAAAATAGCCTTTCATTTCTACTCCGATGATTGTCAAATCTACTTCCCCGGAGGCACAGAGGCTCACGCTCTATTCAACCTCTTCTTGACTGCCTGGTCGACATCCATGATTGGATGGCCTCAAACTTCTTAAGTTTCAATGAGAAGAAGTCTGAAGTCGTGTTGTTCCATCCCAACGGCTCATTCTCGAACCACGACATTGACCAAATTTTTTCCTATATCTAGGTTTTGCAAACATTTCAGTTCCTTTTAAACTGTAACAGCTTTCTCTCTTTACAAAAAACATTTGAACATTTGAGGGTAGCATATTCTTATACAAACCCAATTCCCAAAAAGTTTGGACACTAAACAAATTGTGAATAAAAACTGAATGTAATGATGTGGAGATGGCAAATGTCAATATTTTATTCATAATAGAACATAGATGACAGATCAAAAGTTTAATCTGAGTAAATGTAACATTTTAAAGGAAAAATATGTTGATTCAAAATTTCACAGTGTCAACAAATCCCAAAAAAGTTGGGACAAGTAGCAATAAGTGGCTGGAAAAAGGAAATTGAGCATATAACAAACAGCTGGAAGACCAATTAACACTAATTAGGTCAATTGACAACATGATTGGTATAAAAAGAGCTTCTCAGAGTGTCAGTAGCCGTGTTTCCATCTATTTTCAATTCGAATTTTGTGCGAATTTTTTGAAAATCCGCAAAAATGTAAATAAAAATTAATGCGAATCAGAAGTGTTTCCATCAACTGGCTTGAAGCGCATCCACCAGGCCACGCAAAGCGGCATTACGTCAGACATCAGCGTTACGCATGTCTACAGTAAACAGGAAGTAGCGGTTGAAAACAGGAACCGAACCACACATCTCGGCAAAATGGAGAGAATATTTCAGGAATGTGTTGCTATCGGGTAAGTTGTATTTATTCTGTCATGCCAACTAGTTTTAGCGATGTTACAGCGGAAACAGCTGATCAGTCACATGACGTGAATGTTCGCTACGTCAGAACTGAGTCGGCAAATCTGTTTCCATCTCTCGTTTTGCGCATCAGCTCTGTTTCGAAAAACCCAAAAACCACCTCAAGCGAGCGTATCAACTTTTTTGCGAATTAGAGGAAGTTAATTCGAATCGTGCCGTTTCCATTCAGCTTTTCTGATGCGATACTTCAAAATGCGCATCAAGAAACCTTGATGGAAACACGGTTAGTGTCTCTCAGAAGCCGAGATGGTAAGAGGATCACCAATTCCACCATTGTTGTGCAGAAAGATAGTACAGCAATACCAGAATGGTGTTACCCAGCGTAAAATAGCAAATACTTTTAAGTTATCATCATCATCCGTGCATAACATCATCCAAAGATTCAGAGAATCTGGAACAATCGCTGTGTGTAGCATATATGATGTAAATGCTAAAGATCAGACAAAGTGGTGATCACTCAAAAGTATTAGTAGCAGGCCAGTTATCAGAAGGTTCTAATGTTCTCCTCATGAAGGGTCATGGTTGCATTTGTATTTAAGAACACAAGGACAGAAGATCAGTGCATAAGGTGCTTTGTATTAAATATGATATTTACAATATGTACAAAAACAAAACAAAAACAACTGTCATCAATGTCATCAATCCATTCATTGTACCAATAAACAAAATATTTCAATAGATGAACAGATCTCCCAAATTATCCAGACTAAATCCAAATGCTTGTATTAATCCCACAGTTCATGAAATACCAAGGCCAGGGCAATAGTCCAGATAAGATTGAGGGGTTTAAATGTAGTCAATGAAGACCAAATAAATGTTCAGGAGCCTTTAACGCTTGTAAAGGTTTTTGGGTATGTGTGTAGGGAGCAGGCCACAGCATCTCCTACCGCACAAGACAACTCAGGTTCTGGCTCCGGGTTCTTTGGGCCTGAAGCCTATTGGTAGCTCGCCATCATAGGAACCTGGCCTCCCTCATAGAAACCTGACCTGTACAACAGGATCAAGTTAACATCATTTTCTAGTGGGGCTGCTTGGGCTCGGGTGTCCTGTCCTGTCCTGTCGGCAGGGCGCGGGGTGTGCCGGATCTTGGACGTCTGCTGCTCTCCACCCCAGAATGAATGGGTCTACCTCCTGGGTTTGGATGTGGGCTGCCCCATGTAGGGAGCAGGTACATGTCTTGGACCTAGGGGGTATAGAGTGTGCATCGGGATTATGAATGGAGCGTGTCGTTATTGTTTGTCTTTCTGTGACTGAGGGTGAGGATGAGGGTGGGTCTGAATGAGTGTGTCTGTGTATGAATGTTTAAGTCAAAAATCTGGGAGTGATAATGGATCCTTCCATGAAACTCAACAGTCATGTAAACATGATTGTCAAATCCTGTTTTTTCCAGCTGAGGCGTCTGTCTAAGCTGAAGCCCATATTATCCAAAAAGCACCTGGAGACAGTGATTCACGCATTCATTACATCTAGGCTTGATTACTGCAATTCACTTCTGTTTGGCGTCAGTCAAGCCACCATTGCGCGATTGCAGCTGGTTCAGAACGCAGCTGCCCGATTTTTGACCGGCACGCGCAGGGGAGAGCACATTACACCAGTCTTGGCCTCCCTTCACTGGCTACCGGTTCATCTTCGAATCCAATTCAAAATTCTCATGTATGTCTACAAATCGCTGAACAGTCTCGCCCCCGCCTATCTCTCGGATCTGATACACCCATATGTTCCTCCACGTGCTTTGAGGTCAGAGGATCAGGTACTCTTAATAGTTCCAGAAACTCGCCTTAAGCGCAGGGGTGACAGAGCGTTCTCTGTAGCAGGCCCAAGACTCTGGAACGAGTTACCGCTGCTCATCAAACAGGCCCCCTCCCTCTCGGTTTTCAAATCCCGGTTAAAAACTCACTACTACTCCATCGCTTTCAATGCCAGCTGATGTGTACTGGATCGTTTGATTTATGATCTGCAATGTTTTTATGTTTTTCGTGTTGTACTTCATTGTATGTGTTGCCTGTTGCGTGTTTGTTTGTCCAGCACTTTGGTGGACTTGTTCCTGTTTAAAGTGCTTTATAAATAAAATGGTATGGTATGGTATGGTAAGTGTCAGGCTGGGACTTGGACTACCCCCTCTCTGATACTTCTGAGGCTACCCAGTGTCGCGCTCCTGCCACGTGGCCCCCTGGTGGGTGTTCCTCTGCCTACGGGCGTGCTTGGGGCCCTCACTATCTGGGGCTGGGCGCTTGGGCGTTTGTCAGCTCGGCCTGGTGGCTGCCTGGTGGGGCTCGGGTCCTCTGGTCCTGTCAGGTCTGGACCTGAGGGATGGGCGTCCCCGGTGCCCGAGCCTCGGTGACCGGCCCTGGGGCTACGTCGGTGCAGCGGGCTCCGGCGGGGGCCTGTGTATTGTCGCTGTTGACCCCGGGGGGTCATTGTGTGTGGTCCCTGGTGGGGTTCGTCCGGTTCTTCCACTTGGTCGGATCTGGGGAGTGGACGAGTGGCTCGTCCTGTTCGGGTGGTCCTGGGGACTCTGGGCTCGGGGTCCTTCCTGGGGTCTTGGGCTTTGATCGCCCCTTCGTCTGTCTCGGGCTTTGGGGGGACGGGTCTCTGATGCTTCACAGTCGCTACTAAATGTTCTATTGGAGGAACCTCATTCACTTATGCATGCTCACAACCACACACAAATGGATGCAGGGATGTATAGTAGATGTATGTAGATGGGTATATAAATGAATATAAATATATATGTATGTATATTGTATATATATTTGTAGGTATGGGTATGTGTATTTATAGAAATATTTGCAAGGTCATGAATATTATCAGTCTTTATGCTTGTATGTTTCGTTGTTGTGTTCTGTCATGTGCTTTGCAGGATTGTGGACGGAGGTTTGGTGTGTTTGCCTTGTGCTCTTTCTGTGGACAATTGTTGTTTTGTTGTCTCACTTTCTCTTTTCTTTCTTTCTCTCTATTAAAAAAAAAAAATACATATTGGAGTGAGAGGATGGCTATAAGGTGTGAAGGGAGGCCATCTATAAATGGAAGAAAAAACAAACAAACATCATTTTCTAGTATTAATATCAAAATCACTATCAATACCATACCATAAATAGTTTTACAAATACATAGGATTAATGTATTGATGATCTACATGTACATGATTTACTTTTCTAAATTGTTTATCATAATATAAATACACAAATCCAAAAAAGCTAAGTCTGGTCCTCTGGACATTCAAGTTGAATGTCCAGAGGACCAGACTTAGCTTTTTTGGATTTTTCTACCTGATTATTGAGCATGCATCAGGGTATAAATACACAAACAATTTCTAAATAGAGTACTCTTCTTGGGGCGGACGTGGCACAGTGGTAATGATAGTCGACCCACGATCGGAAGGTTGGAGGTTCGAATCCCACATCTGCCCACCATGTGTCGTTGTGTCCCTGGGCAAGACACTTAACCCTGAGTTGCTCCCGGTAGGTCTGGATGGCGCCTTGCGAGGCAGGCTACCACTACCGGTGTATACCATACCATACCATACCATTTTATTTATAAAGCACTTTAAACAGGAACAAGTCCACACAAAGTGCTGGACAAACAAACACGCAACAGGCAACACAGACAATGAGGTACAACACGAAAAACATAAAAACATTGCAGATCATAAATAAAACGATCCAATACAAATCAGCTGGCATTGAAAGCGATGGAGTAGTAGTGAGTTTTTAACCGGGATTTGAAAACCGAGAGGGAGGGGGCCTGTTTGATGAGCAGCGGTAACTCGTTCCAGAGTCTTGGGCCTGCTACAGAGAAAGCCCTGTCACCCCTGCGCTTAAGGCGAGTTTCTGGAACTATTAAGAGTACCTGATCCTCTGACCTCAAAGCACGTGGAGGGACATATGGGTGTATCAGATCCGAGAGATAGGCGGGGGCGAGACTGTTCAGCGATTTGTAGACATATGAATGTGTATAAATATGTGAATGAATGGGTGGATGGCTGGTATTTTAAAGCGCTTTGGGGCTCCTCACAGGGGGCTAGAAAGCGCTATATAAATAAGCTCCATTTACCATTTACCATTTACCATCTTCACATTCATAGTCACTGTATGATTAAATGTTAAAGATGGCACAAAAGTACAACATAACCATTTAATCCATTAAATAGTGTTTGACCATTTATATTTAAAGGCCATAAGCCAACAAACAATTGGGATTTGCTTTAGCATGCTAATGCCAGCATTGGCATGCTACAAACAATATAAACACTCACCAGTTTGCTTGTTTCTGGTCTTTTAAGCACAAAACAGCAGTTTCTCACAGCTTAGAGACATCTAAAAGCTGAGAAGCATACCAGTAAGTATATGACAGTCCAAAAATAAATTCATCTAAAATTGTTTAATGCCCACCTGCAGCAGCTCTGAACTTCCTCAGTCACCAGTCACACACACCTGCTTTCCCAAATGATGGGAGGAGCCATGTTTTTCTATGAAACTCAAATCTCACAAAATCTCATGAGATTTCACACTTAGTCCCAAAACAGTGGACAAGGTGAAAGCATAAAATTGAGGAAATACAAGAACCAAAATTGACTGGGTTACACCCTCCCCGCTTTAATTCGTGCACGTCCTCGTTGCAGGAGAATTATTGGACTTTACCAGTTCTGAGCATCTGCTGCAGGGACGATGGTTTAAAGCCTGAGTATAGGCATCGGATAAGCCCTGAAACAAGGTTTGAACAACAGAAATTAATGGGTTACCCAATACAGAGTATTGCAGTCGACTTGGCTGGTGACGCTGCCGGGTAGATTGTCTGAGGGCTATCTCAGCCTCAGCATCATTAGATGCAGTGGCAGAACCATTATATGTCAGATCCAATGATGACTCAGATTGTTCAGGTCCAAGACCTTCACCCTCAGCCTCCACAGATATTGTGGCATCATGTAAGTCTTCAGTCATGTCAGTAAATATGTTTTCTTCCACAGGCAGTTCCACAGATTCAGAAGGGTAAACTGTAGTGTTTTCCTCCATCTTTGGCACTTCCGTTAGTTCTTCTGCCTTATCGACAGACGTGAGCGGCTCTTCATTGGACAGTGGCAAAGACTCCTTAGCTGTAGGTATTACACATGCAGGGGCTGTTACTGAACCTGATAATGAAGGATCAGCTTCAACAGTGTCACTTGGGACTGATGACCTAGTAAATCTCACTGCATCACTGGACTCAACCAAGAGTTCAGGTTGGATGGTTCTTTCAAAGCATTCTGGAACATCTGAATCAGAATCCCCTTCTCCTTCCAGAGCAAAATCAGAGTGATTCTGAGTTTGGCTACGAGTCTTTGGTCTACCGTTAGGAGCACAGGGAAATCTATTGTACTGGCTGAGAGGAACCCCCAGGGCAGCAGTAGGTCTCGATGGAGTGTGCGAGTTGGTCCATCCCCATGGGCGTAGCCAGAATTTTGTGGGGGGCGGTTCGTTTTAAAGGAGAAGTTGACAATGCTGAACTAATGTGCATGGTTAGCTCAACTGATAAAGCCTCTGCCTTCAGTCCCAAAGCTCGTGGGATCAAGTCCCGCATGGTACAAGTTTTTTTTTTTTTAAATTCATTCCAGATTAAAAAAGCACAAGAAAACTATTTACAAAACAGCAAGGAATAAAACAATGCATTAAATGAAAGGAATCAGACGAAGAAAATAATCTTATCTGCCCCTTCTCAAACTATTTTTTTTTCAAACACTCTTTTATTGGATAAAAAAAGAAGAATGTGTTAACCACAGCCTGTGGTTAACACATTCTTCTTTCTTCACAGGCATATTAACTACTTTTTTTATCCAATAAAAGACAAATGTAAAATTAGTTGTTTGAATCGAGTGTTTGAAAAAAAAATAGTTTGAGAAGGGGCAGATAAGATTATTTTCTTCGTCTGATTCCTTTCATTTAATGCATTGTTTTATTCCTTGCTGTTTTGTAAATAGTTTTCTTGTGCTTTTTTAATTTGGAATGAATAAAAAAAAAAAAAACATTGTACCAAGCGGGACTTGATCCCACGAGCTTTGGGACTGAAGGCAGACGCTTTATCAGTTGAGCTATCCAGACACATTAGTTTAGCATTGTCAACTTCTCCTTTAAAAGTGGGCGGTTCGTTCGAACACCCCGAACCCCCCTTGCCTACGCGCATGATCCCTAGTCTCAGGTTTTACAGTATAGACAGGAAGATCACCTGCACGCTTGACAACAACATACACCTCTTGCTCCCACCTATCTGCCAGTTTGTGCCTTCCACGTAATCTAACATTACGAACAAGCACTCTGTCTCCAACCTCCAGAGCACAGGGTGTCACTCGCTTATCAAAGCGGCTTTTATTCTTTTTGGCAGACTTGACAGCACTCTGTGTGGCTAATCTATAGCTTTCCTCAAGCCGAGATCTGAGGTTTTTAACATACTCTGAGTGGGAGGAAGATGGAGGTTCTCTAACTGGTAATCCGACGTGGGGATCTACCAAACAGGAGTTCATAGGGTGTAAACCCTGTGACCTCATTTCTTGTACAATTGTAGGCATGTACAAGGGGTTTCACGTACTCTCGCCACATAGACTTTTGCTTGGCTTCCAGTGTTCCCAACATATTTAGCAAGGTTCTGTTAAAGCGCTCGACTGGGTTCCCCCTTGGATGATAGGGGGTAGTTCGAGTCTTCTTAATTCCAACCAGCTCACAGAGTTCTTTGATTAATTTTGATTCAAAGTCTGGCCCTTGGTCAGAATGTAAGCGCTCTGGAATGCCATAATGGACCATAAAGTCATTCCAGAGACACTTGGCAACAGTTTTTGCCTTCTGGTTGGGAGTTGGTATGGCCACAGCAAATTTTGTAAAGTGATCAGTGAGTACAAGAATGTCTTTGGTATTGGCACTATCTGGCTCAATGGATAAAAAGTCCATGCACAGTAGTTCAAGAGGATGACTGGTCTTTATGTTGACCAGTGGGGCTGCTTTTTCAACCAAAGCCTTACGCCTAACACAACGTTCACATGTTTTAATGGTTCGGTCCACATCAGCTGCCATCTTTGGCCAAAATAACCTTTGGCGTACCAGATCGAGTGTACGTTCTATACCCATATGCCCCATATCTTGATGGAGGGCTTTGAGGACTGTAGAACGTAGGTTTGGAGGAAGAACTAGTTGGAAAATGAATTTGTCATCTTCCTGCCTTCTCTTATACAACACACCGTCCTCCAACACCAGCTTGCTCCATTCTCGCAGCAACAAGGGGTAGCTCTGGCAATTCCTCTCGAGCTGTGTGGGGAACCTACATTATTCACCTGTCTCAAGCTGATAAACTACCTCGCGGATAGCAGGATCAGCTTGTTGTTCTGCTTTTAAATCATCATGTGATAGAGATAGAATAACTGGCAAGCCGTACGAGTCTTCCTTGACATAAGTGTCTGGGATGACCTTGATGCTGGCTGATAAGGACTCAACCATGGTGATAGAATATAATGAGTCTGATTGGAGGCGTGTTCTCACCAGACAACTCTGACAAATGGCATCCACAATCTCAGAAGAAATATCCTTAGCATTGTCAGGTTCACACAATTGCTTTGTGAGTTGGTGAACTAGTTCCCACTCTTTGCATGGAAGATCTTTTTCTGAAGCTTCCCCATGAGAACACCTTGACAGGGCATCAGCATCTAAATTTTGTCTTCTAGCACGATACTGCACGATACTACATATTAAATGAGTAATCACGTTGTACCTGGTGCAATGTTAATAAAAGCTCTTGTATCTTGTATCTTGTATCTTGTATGTAGAAAGTGCGGCTAACCATCGGTGACTGGTGGCATCAAGCTTTGCTGATGTCAGAACATATGTGAGTGGATTGCTATCTGTAATGACAGTGAAGCTGGCACCATGAAACTTCTCTGTCACACTCCATTTCAAGGCCAGAAACTCAAGCTTATGGGCTGGATATCTTGACTCACTCTGAGACAAGTCTCAGCTGGGATAGGCAATTACTCTAAGCTTGCCTTCCTGCTCCTGGTATAAGACAGCTCCCAGCCCTATTGTGCTTGCATCTGTGTGGAGATTATAAGGTAACTTAGGGTTGGCAAATCCAAGTACAGGAGCAGAGGTCAACTTCTCAATTACTGTATTAAAAGCAATTTGGCAATCAGTGGTCCACCTTTCACCAAAGGACTGTTTGGGATCAAGGTACTTAAGACCATTAGTCTTGGTGGACTGACGAACTGGTGCATAGCCACGTGTGATGAGGTTTAGCGGTTTGACAAGGGTGGCATAGTCCTTAATAAACCGCCTATAGTAACCAGCGAATCCCAGAAAAGCTCTTAGCTCTTTAAGGTTTCGGGGAACTGGCTAGGATTTTGATGCAGATATCTTCTCTGGGTCAGTTTCTATCCCCTTTTCAGACACAACATGGCCCAAATACCGCACATTGGTCTGGAAGAACTTACATTTTTCAGGGGACAACTTTAAACCAAATCAAAAAAGGCGTTCAATACAGGATCAACTGGACTTTATTTGTTGCAGAAAACGTTTCGACTTCTGTCCAGAAGTCTTTTTCAATTCTGAATGGAAGCTGTGAGAACGAGAAGTTTTATACAGGCTTACAAGTCAACAAATAAAGTCCAGTTGATCCTGTATTGAACGCCTTTTTTGATTTCATCATGTCCTGGACGACTGAGAATCTTCACCAACTTTAAACCAAACTCTTTTAGTCTGGTTAGTACTTGCATTAACCTTCTCTCATGTTCCTCAAGAGTCGTCAATGAACACAAGTACTTTATTAAGATGCAAGTCTCCCATACACTTCTCCATCAATCTTTGAAAGGTACTCGGGGCATTGGTTACCCCCTGTGGCATCCGATTCCACTCCCAAAAACCAAGAGGTGTGACAAATGCAGTTTTTGGCTTATCGTCTTCGTTCATCTCTATCTGGTAAAAACCAGATTTCAAATCCAACACTGTAAACCATTTGGACCCAGTTAAGGCCGAAAAGGATTCTTCCAAGTTTGGAAGTGCATACGCATCCTTAACTGTTTGTAGGTTTAACTTTCTATAATCAATACACAGCCTTACATCACCATTCGGCTTACGGACAACCACGATTGGAGAAGAGAACGGTGATTCAGACTCTCTTATAACCCCTGATTCAAGCAGGTCCTGCAGGTGTTTACGAACAGCTTCAAGATCTTGGGGATGGATAGGACGTGCTCGATGCTTGAATGGTGTCTCATCGTTGAGCTTAATGTGATGTTTCACTTTATTTGTACAGCCGAAGTCCGTTTCATGATGGGAAAATACTTCAGGCATGTTGTTCAATGTTGTTGTTATGTGCTCCTTCCATTCTGGTGAAATAGGAGAATCACCAAAATTGAACTCCAAACTAGTTTTCTTGTGAGGCTTTGCTGTAGAGGCAACCACTTGTTGTGATAAGATGGTAGATATTTCACAAATGTCAGCAATAACAGACAAAG